>VZZY01008110.1:0-28742 GCA_013400335.1 Eurystomus gularis
ACTGGGCCTGATCACCTAGTTGTGCTGAACGTGGCACATGTTAGCACACAAGATGATCTGTTCCATAAACTTGCCCAGCACTAAGGTCAGACTCACAGGCCTGCAGTTCTCCAGATCTTCCTTTTGGCCCTTCTTGTAGATGGGCATCACATTTGTTAACCTCCACTCAACCTCAACTGGGACCTCCCTGATTAGCCAGGACTATCAGTAAATTATGGAAAGTGGCTTCGTAAGCACTTCTGCCAGCTCCCTCAGTGTCCTTGGGTAGATCTCATCCAGCCCTATAGACATGTGTGGGTCTAAGTTCTGTAGGTAGGTTACTGACCATTTCCTCTTGGACTACGAGGGCTTCATTCTGCCGCTTATCCCTGTCTTCCAGCTCAAGGGGCTTGGCACTCAAAGGACAACTGGTCTTACTATTAAAGACTGAAGCAAAGAAGTCATTCAGTACCTCAGCCTTTTCTTCATCCTTGGTCACTGTGTTTCCCGCCTCATCCTCCTTACTCCTCCTTTTGTTGTTAATGTATTAAGTTCTAGCTGGGCTTTAGCTCTTCTAATTTTCTCCCTGCGTAGCCTCATGAAGTCTTTGTAGTCCTCCTGAGTGGCCAGCCCCTTCTTCCAAAGGTCATAAACTCCTTTTCTCCCTCAGTTCCAGCCAAAGCTCTGTTCAGCCAGGCCAGTCTTCTTCCCTGCTGACTTGTCTTTCAGTACATGGGGTCAGCCTGCTCCTGCACCATAAAGATTTCCCACTTGAGCAGTGTCCAGCCTTCCTGGACTCCTTTGCCCTTCAGGACTGCCTCCCATGGGATTCTCTAAACCAGTCTCCTAAACAGGCCGGTCTGTCCCCCAGAAGAACAAGGTGGCAGTTCTGCTGACCTTACTTCCCTGGGAATTGAAAACTCCATCATTTCATGATCACCTCCCTGTGTTCTGTATATTTCAAGATGTCTTCTGAACAGTTTATAATCATCAATTGCAGTGCTCCAGTCATGTCATTTGTCCCACCACGTTTCAGAGATCATAGCTTTCTAGCCACACAGTGGCTTCCAGCTCCTCCTGCCTGTTACCCATGCTGCATGCATTGGTAAAGATGCACTTCAACTGGGCTATCAACGATGTCATCTTTTTAGAGGAACAGGACCTAACTCCTTTGAGGCATTTCACAGGTATTTCCCTGCTGGTTCCTAATGCACCAGCCCCTGGCTCTTCTGTTTTACAAAGCAAAACCTGTAAAGCAGATCCACTCAGATGATCAGCATGTGGGAACTGTCATGTACTGTTCCTGTGTGCCCAGTATTTTCAGTCCAAACACAGGAAGAGGAACAAATCATCTAGTCAGATCCTTATAAAGGTCTGAAGATCTACCAGACTGTGAACTGAAGGCAGTCATTACACAGTAATGAGAAAAAGAACAAAATTTTGTTCCTGAGAGAAGAAACATGACAGCCAAGGCTGGGCATGGGTGGGGAAGCTTAGCAACCCAAAAGTGACAAGTAAGGCAGCCACCTGGAGGGCTGCAGCTGGGATATATACATTTTAAGTTGGTTCATTTGCATAAGCCCCATTTCCTTCCGTGGCTGCAGACTGTCTGAACTGGATCGAGACTTTAAGTATTTAACCAGGCTGTAAGGAACATACCTTGGTGGTGCACCTTTATGCAGTACTTCTCAGAAGCAGGTGCCAATAACCACTCACACTTATCTTAACAATAGTAATACCAGGTCGCAATCAAGCTCAGAGCTCCACTGTGTAAACAGATGGTAACAGGTAGTTGACCATATGGAGTAGGGGTTGTCAAAGTAGAAGACAGCAGTGTGTGTCTCGGTCTTGCATATGTTCAAGGTTACAATGCAAGTGAGCTAAGAATTTAATCCAGTTCCAAAATTTCTGAATCCCATACAAGTTCTTTAAGTATTGCAGAATTAAACTTTCCTGTGCCTATGCAGGCATCTGAGCAGATAATTAGAAAGTGGAAGAACAGAACATAACAGCTTATTTTTAAAGTTCACCTTCTTTATCCTAGACAACTGACAAAAGTAGTAACTCCATCCATAATTGGTAGGTTGTGTCATTCATATCACATCTACATTCTATTTTACAGCAAGTGGGGTTTTGTTGGGGTTTTTTGTAATTTAAAAAAAAAAGCCTAAAACATCTTAAGTACTGCTTCTGATATATTCAACAAGGAGGTGCAGCTCATATTGAAAAGATGCACTTGGATTTACATATAGACGCTTCAACTCCCCTTCCTCCTGGCACCACATGCTGTGCATGCACAATATTGAAATTTAACAGCAATATGCCAAAGCACTACATCCCCTGGTAATTCCTTTGCAACAGTGAGATTTGTCTACTTACTTCTTTGGCATAAATCTCTGGCATTAACATTTGTTATAACAAAAGAAGCAGCAAGAAAAGAGCCAGTTTGAGCCTCTAAACATCATGCATTTCCAGTACAGAGGGAACTTATTTCTAACTCATTAGAACTGACATGGCGTGCAGGATCTGAAGGATGTGTTTGCAAATGACATTCTCTGGAAGTTGAATTTGTAATAAAAAGTTATTTATGAAGTTGCCACAGCAGAACAGCTCTTGGAGTAGCATAAACTGTATTCTCAGTCAAAAAATTTAACTGATGTAGCTCTTCACGAGAAGCCTCTCTAATGTAAATGTTTTTGTCAGCATGGGGGGCACAAAGGAAGAAATATGACAAATGGGAGCTTTCAGTTATCACAGCCTTCAAGAAAAACGTGGAAGGTAGAAGGGTTTTTACACACACAGTCAACAAGAAGACTCAGGTATACAAATTCCATTAAGATGTTGCATATCTAACTGCAATACAGTAATTCTAAAATAACAGATGGAAAGCATAAATTTAGGGCCAGACAAAATAGATATACTAACACTATGCTTTAGTTCTTACACTAAAACCTACATAAATATATAGGTAAGAATTCATTGAATATTTAGATCTGACAGACATTATTGTATTAGACTGTAATTTTATAATCTACGCATTGATGTACTTTGATTGCTATGTAGTTCAGTTTAGTGGGGATCTATCCCACTTGTTCATTTCTAAAACCCCTTCCAAAGTCATCATAATTCAGTACTGTAAAGATTTTGTGATTTTGCTTAGTTCACGGAAAAAGACAAGTTTTCCAAAGTGCATTCTAAGCAATGTTTACCTGCAAGAAATCCAGCAGCAACTCTCTTACTGATCTTCTAGAAAAAACAGCACAAGCATTGTGTGTTAAAACTACATGTAATGACAACTGTGGTCAGTTACTGCTTACATTTGTTTGTAGGGTAACATCACAAAAACTATCAGAAACCAAATTAATCACAAACACAGGATTAAACCTTTCCTTCTTCTAATTTTGACTCTTAACATAAATCTGTGCAAGCCCAAAACATTCTTTTATTATAATGACAGTTCTAGTTGTCCTTAGAAGCTCCATGCATTTTTCAGGAAGGAAAAAAGAAGGAGGATTCTCTCTCCTGAATTTCAAATAGTTTTGTTTTATTAACATGGTTTCATTTGCAAAGGTTTGTGACTCCCTGGTTCTGAGTCTCAGTTTATAAAGCCCAATGGCTAAAGAGTATTAGCATAACCAAATAAAGAAAGTTGATGTATTTGCTAGCAGAGGGGCCTCAGGGAAGTTATTTACTCAGCTCCAGTAAAAGGAGGAAAGTACTGAGCTCCATTTTCTTTAAATATACCAGAGATTATGTGAGCATTCAGCTAGAACTAGAGTGTAGTAATACTGGCTAAAGTATAATGAATAAGTTTTTGTGTTGTACCATGACAACAGTGAGTTAATTTTAACTTTTTTATGAGTTGGAATATAGTAGAAAGGCAGACATAACATTGTATCTGAGATTGTCAGCTAAAACAAACTGAAGACATTAAATAGAGCAGGTGATGTGGGAAACAGCTGTGTATCAATACGGACAAGCAAGTGCAATCTAGTTGGTTCTTTTCTATTTGTGACTTTGCAGGAGCAATATACAGGCTTAGATAAAAACTTTCTTCCATTCTGTGTTCGTGTGTAAAATTCAGATTGTGATTCCTTTACTGAGTATAACGTATCTTTATGTGTCAGGAAGGAAAACCAGCAAGCAGAAATTCTTGGGTTTATGTTTAGGTATTTCTTCAGATTAAACTGACCTTCTCACGATGTGAATGTCACAGCTACATTCCTTTCCTAATAACGTCTTGCCAAGAGGTATTTTTGTCCACCCTAGCTTACATCGAAAAAAGAAAAAAAAATTCCCATTTTTTCCTCATAGTGTTCGTTCTTTGTTCTCCCCTTCTTTTTTACTATTATTGTACTGATTTACTGGGAACATAACGGAATTTCTGTATCTATCTTCTCTTTACTTAACACACTATTAGATCCTTCATCAACTTTTCCATTTTCTGTTAGTCCTCAGGTAGCAGACTGCAGACAGCTCACATCTTTACTGTCACTGAATACCTGCCTGAATGCAACCATAGCTTTTTACAAGACTTCCCAGAATCTGTTTGGCCAAATGTGCTTGATCAAGTAAGTAACGTTTTCATCACATGATTTTTATATCCTTTTCACAAATCCAGTAACAAAACCAATACCATCCACCTGGTCAAACCAGTAACACTACCCTAAAGGCCTGTTTCTGAATGACAGTTTGTGGAAATACTCACAAGGGAGTTCCCTCACCCACTAAAGAACACTTCTCCATTAAGAACATCTGCAGGAATCCAAAAGGAGAGATCCAGCTCATGGAAGGAGCAGGCTCTACCCAAGGTTACGGATGGGAGACCATGCCTGCAGGACAAACAATAGCTTCTCTTTTAATTCCACTGTAGTCTCCCCAGCCAGTGTTCCTGGTAGATCACATGACCCACTCAATGGCTTCCAATCTCCTAGACTCATTTAGAAACTGAAACTGTGTCTTTTCTGCTATCAAAAATGCCTTCACATCAGACTTTTTGTTACCATGATTACTCTATCTTAGAGTATACTATTTATCAGGAATTAATATAATCTGTGAATCAAAAGGTCATGAGAAATCCTTTCATTATGAGATAGGGTCTATTCCATCCAAAGTCAGTTCTGCATACATCTTGCCTATTATGTCATATAGACCAAGGAAAGAGAATGTTAAGATTTCATTTCGTTTAAGCTTCGATTCTTTCAAGATTTCAGCATTGTGACAGCAGAGGGGAAAAAAGGCAATTTTAAACATTGTCCTTTGAAAAAAACTCTGTAAGACAGGCAAATGAAAGCCAGACTTTTCAATGGCTTCTCCACAAGATAAGAGCTATGTATCTGAAAAGACATATGCACATAAAAATTCATCGCACAGCTATGCTACACAAAATTAAAATTCATAGGCAAGGCATACTATACCACACATGTTCAGAATCCTGTGAACTCACATTGGATGTCAGGTTATTTGGGCATATACTAGTACAAAAAAGTTACAGCAAATCTCAGTCACTTCTACCTGCAACAAAATGAGCTTTATCAGCTGATTCAAAACTCTATGCAAATACATTCACATTCATTTAATATCATCATGAACTGAATATCCACTGAGATAAATGGTCAAAATAATTTTACACAATAAGTAGAGATTTTTATGCCTCATTAATTTTTTCCCATCATTAAACATTTTTTACTATTTATATTGTAACATAAGTATGAAATGTGTGCATCTATAAAACGTTTGATTCCAATATACTGTTTCTGAGAAGCGTCTGCTTGTGAATGTGCCCCAAATAAAAGAATAATCATTCAAAACCACAAATATATTGATTCAGCTCTTGTGCTGATGTGGACCACAGAAAATACCATTTAATTTTACCACACACTCTTTCTTCTAGAAGCTAGTACACCCTTACCACAATGCAGCAGCCCCAAGTATCACAGGAAATGTGATCTGATCAGAGGGAACTTGAGAAAAAGGCAGTGTGAATAACAGCTCTCAGGAAACATTGGGGCAGCTTTCAAAATGAGAGATGTGTGTATTTACAGACAGTAGTTGATTTTTCATGCAAATTTTTAATCTCTTTAGTGCTTACATTGATTCACTATTTGCCATTTGTTCTTTGAGCTCCCCAGTATTATTTCTGCTCTTTACCAGTGTTTAAAAGCTATAGGTATAAAAATAAGGGCTGTAATTAATATAAAATATTTAATTTAAAAAAATCAAACACCCGTTCATCGAAGTACTTTCATTTGTATGCTAAACCAATCAATGAATGTGCTGATGGTGTGGTAGGATAATTCCTTGACCAATTCTGCAGTAAGAATTTGGTTGATAATAAATAATTAGCAACATGTTGATTGGGGAACTGTTTTTTTCCACATCATTTCCCTTCCCACTACTCTTAAACATTACAGAGCACCCCTCCCACCACAGCAAGCTGCTCCTCATGCTGCTTGCCCATGAGCAACAAGCTCTGATCTGAGCAATAGTTCCTACTGAGCTAAAGGGACCCGAGTAATTTTAAATTACTTCTGAGTAAGGATCATGTAACACTGAACCTCATTTTTTTAATTGCCCTGGGAAGAAAACCCTCACTGACAGAGACCAGTAGTCTCATCCCCCACCTTGCACCCCTTTGCACCCGGCCAAGCACCAGCCACTTTTTGTCCACCCACTGCCCCAGGTAACCCTCTTCAGGCCACCCCACTAGGGCCTGCTGCTCCTTGCACAGACCACCAGAACATACCCACTCAGCAATAGAAAGCAGCTATTTACAGTTATTATGTGCCTGTTGACACACTTGGAGCAAGCAGGGTGCAGCGCTGCCCCAGTCCACACCAGAAGCCCATGTACCAGACAGGCACAGGTGGCAAGGGCTGAAGCACCACCTGCCCACAGCCCAATTCCTCCTCTGCCATCAACACCTGCTCACATCCCCATTCTTCCCTGTCAACTGCCCAAGTTACTGCCAACACTTGCCTCGGCTATCCCCCCCGACGTGTGAGGCTACCTTCCTGGCTCAGCTCTTGCAGGTCCAGCATCCTGCCAGCTCCACCATATCTGTGTGGGGCTGGGCCCTGGCCCCACCGAAACGCCAGCAGCTGAGCCCCAGTGGAGCAGGGTACACACAGGGTGACACAGGCTCGGCGTTACATGCCAAAAATCATAACACACCAACAATGTATCTTTTTCTGTGCCTAATTACTACTGTTTTGATTCTTAAATGGTGAAAGCAACCTGTTCTCCATTCCTCCCTGAACACATGCGCTCTCCTTTCATATGCAGAGGGAATTAGTTGAAGGGCTTTTTTTTTCCCCACTTCCATGACAGACTTTTCCAGTGAATTTCAGGCAATTAGGTCTTCAAGTAGTACCACATTAAAGTACTAGATTTGTGTGGTGACTATAATAAATTCCTTCCAGTCTTCTGCTGAGTGCACACAGGAAAAAAACAATTTCTGTATAACAGTCACAGAGAATGTATATTAATTTCCATTTAAAAGCAAACAGCACAGATCTCTTTCAACTGATCTGAGGCAAAATCTGACTGGCAATGTTCATATGCCCTGTGGTAATTCCGTAAGGCTGTGGCGGGGCTCGGTGTCTGCAGGCACCCGAGCCACGCGGCTGCCACGCGGTCACTGCCCGTGCCCCCTGTCACAGACAGAGAAGAGTTTCAAAATGCCTTTTTGAGTTGAGATAAGGAGGGTTTAATACAGTGACACATAAGAAACAATTGCAGTAACAACAGCAATATCAAGAGTAAGAAAGAAATCCACAAATAAGCGACACCACAGACAAAGAGATGCTCCCGAGCGGATCAATCGCAGACCGCAAGTCGCTGCCCCCCCCGGAATCGGCCCCAGGGCAGGATGTCAGCATGGTATAGAATAGCCTGGCTGCACCAAATTAACCCTGTCCTGTCGAAACCAGGACAGCCCTCATTAGAAAACATGTGAATAGGCACCCAGTTTCAAATCCACATGATGAAAGATGAACATTCATAGTTGAGTTTCCACTAATATTAAAGGAAAGACCCATTCTCCAGTCTTCAACAAGAAGGATTTCACTGAATGCTATTGTCTAGGAAAGGGCTTCATCTACAGTTTAACACAAACATATATTAACACCATGGTATGTAAGAGTTCTCAAAACCCTGAGACAGCAATAAAAACAACAATGCATGAGAAAGTGCGCACACAGACAGCACACCTGCCTCACTGAGGCTGTTAGGGTGCTTTTACATTGCATGTCAGCACAACCAATGGAGGATTTTGCCATTTTCCCTGATTTTTTTTATTGGCACTAGACTCTCTTCTAGTCCTCAGAGACTGCCTTTAGCTTTCCCAACATGAGAGTATTTGAGGATGACAGCAACATACAAATAAATGTCTTGATAAATTCACCATAAACACATTTTTATTGGCTTTTCATACAGACTGAATTTGAGCAGATTGCTAGTCTGCCTGGATTAGAAAATAGCATAAGAGTAATTTACATTTTACAATACTTAATACTTTTTACTGATTTCCTGCTCACTAATGTTACAAAGTTGCTAGATATTGATCCCAAAAGACACTGTATGGCTAGTTAAAAAAAGTCTAAAGGGAAAGCCAGTATTTACTACCAGCCATATCAGGATGTAAATGAGTAACATTTTCATTTCTGATGTTTAGTAAATCTTATTTCTTAGTTGATTGTCCTAAAGTATCTTAATTCAGTCCATTGCAAATATTCTCTATGAAAAAGAGAGTGTTCTCTTTTTGGAAGTGCAAGCTTATTGATAGCTTGCTTATTTACGATCACACTGATGCCAGATTTTAAGTTCTTGCTTCAAAATTCTACAGCTGTTAAAAAATGAACGTTTGGCTTCCCCTCTCTCCCAGTCAGGCTTGAGACATTTTTTCCTACATCACCTTCTCTGGAATCACAGAATGATGAACTACAATAAAAAAAAGTCACGCTGAGAGAGACACTCAGCATGGAAATTTTCAGTCTGAACACTTGAGGCTTGGCAGTAAGCAAGCACAAGCATTTGAAATCAGGGAAGAAATTAAGCATTTCCTTGATACAGAGAAATGACATCTTTTAAACAAAGTCATGCATCTTTTAAATGCTACCCACTTTTAGCCCTGGTCATTTTTTACTATGACAGCCAGGAAAATAAGCCTTTCTTTTTGTGGCACATCAGAAAATAGAAGAAGGAGCTAGTTGCATCAAGAATAAGTATGAAGAAATTTACTGCAAAAATGTCTTGTGGTCTATGTTAAAAATGTATAATAGTCTCACCACAGCTGATGAGAAATTCTGTGGTTTTCACATATAATGCCTCTTGTAGACAGTGGTCTAGTTCGAGTCAAACTGCATTCAAATGCAGAAGAGAAATGACTCAAGGTCCATACAGTCTCTTCCTATTCACCTCTTTCCAGTCACCTTTGAACTCGCTGGTATCAAACACATTTAAAGAATGGCAGAAAATTAAGAGATGATTATTTTCCACAGGAATTTGCAGCTAGGTAGTGAATGGACATGCCAATTAAGAAAACGTGTCCCTTATACAGCCATTTTGACAGCTGTAAACCAGTTAATTAGGAATTGTACAGCACATCAGCCAGTCAGTCACCTTGTATGCAGGGATGTCAAGGCCTGTCTTATCTCTTGTGCAACAAAGGAGCGGGAGTTTTGGTTATTCTTTGGGAGGGTTTGAACAACGGAGACAGGATGCCAACCTCCATTTGTATTGCTTCTCACAAAACAACCTAACTGTATGCCACATCATGCAGAAAGATGAAGAGCACAGAAGCCACTTACAGTGCATTCTTATCACTTTGTATTTACACCTGTATCTCATTCACATCAACAATATAGTGTATCACACTACTTAAAGTCTCTGTGAGTCAATCAGAACTATCTCCTCTTCACACTATTTCCCTTACATACTTAATAAA
Organism: Eurystomus gularis; assembly: GCA_013400335.1. Taxonomy (NCBI): domain Eukaryota; kingdom Metazoa; phylum Chordata; class Aves; order Coraciiformes; family Coraciidae; genus Eurystomus; species Eurystomus gularis. The sequence continues at coordinate 9,926 of VZZY01008110.1, forward strand.
AGGCAGTTTATCTGAATGAGAGTGTTATTAACTTGATATAACTTGATAATTCCCTACAGTCTTGGGAGATGTCTTTCCAGAGCTACCCCTCACTCGAAGTAAGCATGTTTGTATGGTACTTCAAGTCATGAGCAAATTAGGCTCCTGCCTACAGAAGTTGCCATAAATAATGCAGAATTCACTTGCCATTCTATCTTGCAGAATATGAATTGAAAAGAGCACAAAGACTTTTGGGGGGAGGACATTAATGCAGGATTTATGGGAAGAACAGAATTATGCAGGAACAAAGCAGCAGGATGGAAGATTCAGAAAGCTGCTGTAAGCACAAAATCATTTAGTGTTGCATTCTACAGTTTCCACAGCAACTTCAGTGACTGAACAATTCAAACAGACAGAAGGGCCTCTGGACAGCTGTCAAAGTTCACACAACAATACAGGGTCACAATCTGTATGGTTTGTTAAGTCATTACACGACCAGTCTGTAATACATTGTTTTATGTCCAAGTAGCCCTTATTGGCCTGTGTTTCCCAGGTGTATTCAAGCATTTCTTGGCTTAGATGTGTGTTCTGTAGTCTTACACAGCCACACTCTCTGATCTTAAAGCTGCTCCATTTCAAGTTAGTTTTTTGTTTATTGTTTTCTTAAAAAATCAGATTGTCATTCAGCTGGCAGGACTGCAGGAATCTGCTGTGTTCAGTAAAGAAAAAGCAATCAATATGTTAAGACTACTGATAGCCTCTTATTTTATCCAATGCAAAATATACCTCTGCAGATGTACACATTGGAATAAGTACCCAAAAAGATACTAAGGCACCTTCTTTGTTTCCAAACTGAACCATCAACGTTCTCTTGAGAGATGTCAAAAAATTCACTGCACGGATCAACAATGTCAAGAATCTAGCAAAGACAATTTATCTGTATAGTCTGCAAAAGTAATATAGTAGCAGCGTTTTCAGTTTGAGCCTGTGATTTCCAGTTGCATGAATTCAAAGGTTACTTGCTACAGAAATGTAACTACAGATATTGACAGAGTTATGCAAGTCATACATTTTAAGTAGCTGGCTGCTTGGAAAGAGATATCTACTAAAAACGAGCAGAGGCCTCTTCTACAACTTTCCCTCAGAAAATCAGACCAAATCTTGTTAGAAATCTTAGATCATAGAAAGCACAACATGGAGGGTTTTTTATTAATCAGTATCCAACATTAAGGCAAAGCAATGCCTTATGCCACTGTGCCTGTAGTTCCCAAGAGATAGCTAAATGAGGTATAGCAATACATTTGTATTTCACAAATTCATTGCAATGGATTTATAACATACTGTAATCTATACAAATATATTCTTGCACATCTGTTTTTAAACAAACAGTATTGGTTTAATATAATCTTTAGAGGAATAGTGAACACCCTTTTTTCTTTCCCTCTCTGACCACACTGTACCAACATCTTATAGTGAAATATACAAAAGTAATAAAGAATGCATTATTATTGTAATTTCTTCCAGTTAATCATTCCATTATGCTGGATCCTATGCCTATCTTGAAGTATGTCCACTTAAGCTCACAAGGAAGAAAGGAACAATTGGGACAGTTGTATACAGGAGTCACCATGCCAGGACCGATGCCCAGAGCTTAGCAAGAGATGTGTAGAGTTGTCACAGGCTCAAAGATACTATCTGTGAATATTAGAGGGAACAAAATCAAAATAAGAAGAGCGTGGATCAGGGGGCATTTGAAAAGCTGATAGGCTGTTGGGCTAAGTTTCTGTAGTGACACATTGGAAGACCTTCTGAACGAGAAAGCTGTCAGTCTCCCTGCTCAAAGAAACAGGAACATGTGCACACATTTTCATAAGCAAATCTAATTTTTTCAACAAATTTGGATTATGTGTTTCTAATCTAAGTAGGTATGGAAAGTCTAGTGCTGTCGTGTCATTTAATAAAACAAAAATAAAAAGGAAAAGTAATTCTTGCCTAATATGTGCCCTTCCTACTTTCATTCTTTGCATGGCTTTTGAGTATAAACAGATGGGAAATCAAATTGTACATCAATGACTCGTTAGCGCAAGCTCCCAGTAAACAGCTTATTGCAGAAGTTTGCCATAAACTAAGAGAATTTGGATTCTGCTTGCTTTATCCTTTATCCCTGATCTGCTTTAAACAGCCAAAAAGCTCTTTGCCATCAAACAACAATAAAATTAGACCACTTGCCCCAAGAATATCCATGTGACTGAATAGACTGTGGACCTGAAACAATTCTTTTCATCTTTTTACATACTGTCCTTTTAGACTGTAAAACACAGGAACATGAATTGCTGAAATGTTTTTTGTATTGTGTGAAGAGATAAATGCACGTGAATGGCTTCTTACCATGAGAATATTAGCTATAAATTGTTGGGAAAGATTTCAGATATTCAGTTCCTCTCCTCCCCCTCACCAGCTTTATAATTTTATTGTATTTTTAATTCGCAGCAGTATAATGAAGAAAAAATTATGCCCTTGTATCTGTAAAATCCTAGCTGTAAAACCTGGTAGCTGATATAGAAGATATGAATAATACATAAAGGCAATACTAGTGAGATTTTGGAGAAGGTAAAATAGAAATAATAATAAAGAAAGTTTGGGATTTTACCTCTTAAATGTGTGAAATACATAAAGAAAAAGACTCACATAAGACTTACATTCTTAATTGTTTTAGTAAAGAGAACAAATTACATCACACTGCAGACACGGAGCCTAATACAATCATGACCATGAGATAACCAAGAAATGTAACCTTTTTCTTTCTTAAATAATAAAATAACTAATTCTGAAATGTCCTGATTTTTGAAAGATGGCTTCTATAAGCAGCTCTGTTTCAGACATCTACAGCCATGCTCTGAAACCCTTAACAATCGCAAAACACTAAAATATGAAGCCACAACTTTTCAAAAAGTTTAGAATCGTACTGAAAGACCTGAAACTGCAATCTTACCTAAGTACCATGTGCTTTCAAATTTTCCTACTAGTCTGAATCTCAGGCACCATTTTCCTTCTTTTCACAAGAGCTTCCACTTTGAGGTTTCTTTATTTAAGCCAATCAAGCTGACTTACACATTTATTGCACTACCCTTTTCTTGACATTGTATCTCCACTGATTACACATCACTCACAGCCCTGCCTCACTTCAAAACTTCAGTGCTTAAAACAACCAAACTCATTACCCAGCCACTAGCTGTTTATGGTAGGAAAAAAATTAGCCAAGTATTGGCCAGTTCTTAATTTCCTTCCAGTGTGTAGCAAGTCAGACAACATAGTGATACACTGCAACAGCTAAAATTTCAAGAATCGACTTCCATCCCTCTTTAAAGACCTGAGAAAACACAGCTCAGGCAACATGATCCTTGGCTGTGTGATGTATTATCACCTTCAGCCTTTGTAAATCTGAGTGTGCCCAAGCGTGTGGTATTTCCCCTGCTGAGGGGGAGGGAGCTCTAGGCAGTTTTCAATAACTCCTCCACCTATTTTTGTTAACGTTCTTCATCTAGCAGCAGTGTAGAAGTGCAGCACATTTATGTTTAATAGGTTAGTACTGCACAGCAGGACCTACATATATTGGTTTCCCAATGCATCCAAATCAACCACCCCTAAGTATGTGCAAATATTCTGTAATACTAAATTGCTTATATAAAGATAGCCTCATCCTGCTATAAAGGCTACTTAGAACTGGCTTATAACGCAATTGTACTTTGTCCTCTTTTTACTTTAATGCTCACTGTGCTCACACTTTACAGCTAGAACATAAAAGATACTTTTCTAGTATATTACAATGGAAGAGAAGCTGCTAAATGAAATGAAAAAAACCTTTTTTTGAAAGTGTGTGTTCATTTTATTATACTTTGCCTACATAATATCAAGTAAATATAACAGACACTAGCAGAAGTAGATTTTGTTGAAGAAGCAGCCTGTAGTGCTTTAGATTTATAGTTCTGGTTGAAAACATCAAATGACCTTACTTGACTAGAAAAAACACCAAACAAATATCAAGCATGTTTTTCTGTGAATTGCTGAAAGAATCTTATACTTTTCTCTTGTGCACCTTTCGTGTGTCAGAAAAAAAAAGGCTGAAATAGCTCTTGGCCAATCAAAAGAATTGTAAAACTTCATAAATTGAAAAGCTTCCTTAAAGAAAAAAGCAATAATAGGACTTAATATATAATATTGGGATAAAGTTTTAGTCGTATTCAGCTTGAAGGATTTTTTTATTTATTTTAAACATCATTTAAATATAGATGGTCTTAGAAATCAGTCAGCTAAACTAATATTTCTTTTTACCACATTTTCAGTGCAATGTAGACATATCCAAAGAGGGATTTGGAAGCAGTATGCCATGAGCTGCAATTGGACACATCTTTATTCAAATCAGAGATATATTATTTCCTTCCTCACCTGTAACCTCACCTGTCCTCACCTGCACAGAAGAAATGCATTTCTGACTAAGATAAATATTTGAACTGCAGTGTTTTCAGAAGAGTGAAGACAAGGATGTTATAGGAACAGCTGTGGTGACCACTGAGACAGGGGATAGAGTACAGAGGTGCATGAAGAATATGGTGAAAAATAATAGCAGGGATAATAACAGTTTCCTTACAAAGCCAGGTAATCTGTCTACATTATTGCCATTTAAAGTTTTTCTTGAAACAGATAAAAAGACTCCAGTTCCAATGAGCAGCAGCATACCGTCTGCTTATCCTGGTATTTCCAAATCTTCCTGATGTATTTTTTGCAATTGACAAAATAGGTCTTTACAAACCAAAAGAGAGCCATAAAAAATAATTTATGACCCAATCATGCCCTTGTAATCTACTTGCAATCACTGTCTATGCCCTACATTTTTCTTCTCCCTTGCTAATGGTATGTGAAGCCCTATTCCAAACCACAAATACTTCCATAAATCAGATTTCAGGAGGTATATTGCTTATTTTCCCTACCTAATCCCACATGACAGGCATCAAAAAGTCAAAAGGATTAGAAGTTAGAGAACCACACAGATCTACAAAAATCAGACTTTGGGACAGCGTTCTCTTTTTTACATCCTGTCACTTTTCTCTCTCATGCTGATGGTAACAGGTGAAGATACATTACACTTACAGGTTTAATAGCTAATACAGCTGCACTAAATCACCAACAACTTTGTTATGATCTCATTTTTGTGTGATGTCAATAACAATTGACAGGCACATGGTCACTGGAGATATAGTTATGCACTTTAAGCCTCTACAAGTACTAGCAACTTAGAACTGCCAACTAAAACTTTCTAAGTTATTTCACAGTAATAGGGCAACCCGAGAGTGCTCTATAGTGTTTATGGGTTACTTCTTACTGTGTTGGTCTGTCCTCAGCCCACTAAGCATGTTCATGGTCTGTTGGAATAATGAAAAATATGCTAAAACATACAACATGCTACCTTATGCATAACATATCAGGTTTCAAGCAGAACAGAATTAAAAAACAAACAAATCAATAGGAAGTTAAAGTTTACAATAATGTTTGCAGGAACAACCAGAAAAGTACAATGAGAAGTTATGAACAACCTACTTAGCATAATATTTCGTTCTATTACAACTTGGGTGCAAATCTGTCTTTGAACAACAAAACCCAGAGACACCACCAGATGAGAATTTCCCTCCCACATCCATAATAGCGTGCACATTCAGTTCAAATCCACATACGCAGATGACTACACAGTATTTAAAAGAGTTCAGCAAAGAATAGCAGATCACATACCCTGCCCCCAACAGTGTCAGTCTTACCTACAGTGAATTCTTAAAGACTTGTACCCCAGCTTGCATTAAACACATCAAACACACCAGCTGCTGACTCCTTCCTGTGGCTTTTGTTCTCTAAAGGTAAAAGTGAGCCATATTATGTCCTTATACTTTGCCCTGTCCTCCCCAGCTGAATGTTCTCTAGGCTAGGTCACTGAGAATTTTTTTTTTTTTTTAAAACAAAAATGAAATCTGTCATTCTTCTCCAAAGGAAAAGGTTCATCAGTTTTTAATCAACTCTGCTCGAAATAATCAAAAGCAAAATGTACCTCAGGCCTGAAAAATTTTCATGTTTTCCTGTAGGAAATTATTGATTTGCCATTCTGAAGTGACTTGCCAAACAAAGAACATTTATTTATTTGAGCTTGATTGCTACGGAAATTATGCTGATGTGATTACACTAAAGCACTGCTGCCTCTCTGAATTCACGAAAATCCTTGAAGACCTTTTGAGACAGTTGATGACTGCAAACAGATTTGACAAAAGCAACAAGGAGACCAAATGGCTATCAAGATCTTACAACTTGATGGAAATAAGCCACTGCTAAAGTAGAGGAACCCTATACAATTCCTGACTGCAGAAAAAGGTTATTTGCAGCTCCCATCTTCTTGTGAGAGCCTCAAATCCAAAGGAGTCCTTATGCAGCATTAGCTCACCTAGTGACTTACTTTTAAAGTTTTTAAAACATGGAAAAAAATACAAAGGAGGGAACATATAGAAATTAATATCCTGTCTAACTGAAAACCATTTAAAATTTCATTTTACTTTGAATTTTGGCATTTTGCTCTGTTTAGAAACAGAAGAAGAATGTGAAATACTAGAGTTCCTTTAAATAAGTGGGGAAGAAATCCAGGTCACATTCTGGTCTTAATTTAGAACTGCAGAAGAGCTGGCAAGAGAAAAAAAAATTTAAAGTATCAATAGGCAGTCACAGATGGTGGGAACCCTTTCTTGCATTCATACCAGCCCATCTGACTCATGTTCCTTCACAGAAATGAGGGAGTACAGAGGTAACATAAAGCCAGATGTAACTCGAGACCTCCTCCACCAAGTGGTGGCTGCCTATGTTTGTGATGAATGAGACTGGGATCTGTCTGGGATCTACTTTGACATGTTTAAACGTAGTAATACCATTAACAGCGAAGACTTAAAAGATTCAGAATCATTAATGCCTGACAAGTTGCATCATAAGTTGCTCCCACATCCTAAAGAGCTATAACAACTATGTCAGTTGAAGGGTGAATAGTTAATACATCAGACAAGATATGATGTTTTAGACATTTGTTTTAATTTGAAAGCAAGCTCTCAGTATTCAAAACTGACAAGACATTGTGTTAAGAAAAATTCCACTTCCAACTTTTTGCAATGATAGAAAAAAATTACAAAAAGAAATCAGACGTCCTTTACAAGTAGATGGTAGGTGGTGTACCACTAAAGGGAGTATCAGGAATACAAGATGGATCCTACAAAGCTATTAAAAGCTAAATTATTCAGAATACTTGGTCATGTTCATTACCTACTTATAGCTCTTATGCCTCCTAAGAGCCAAATGCTGTTGTCTTTTCTAAAAAAAACATAATAGCAACTACTTTTGTTGCGAAAACAGGGGGGATAAGTCCGGTCTTGTGAGGCCGGCACCGAATATGTGACAGACGCAAATCAGGGAAACAAATAATAACCGTTTATTTACAGCAATATTTGCAGGTTCTTTTGGATTGCCGGTGATAAATTAAGAGCTACAGGTACACTACGGTTAACCGATATTATAACAACAACACACTAAAACCGACACACACACACAAACAACAATTTGCCCGCTGTAAGCCCGGTCGCCTGGCTGATAGATCAGCCTGTGAACAGAAATACAGTGGAGCACAAGACAGTAGGGTCGCGACAAAAGATAAAGGGAAAACAAAACAAGAATACACACAGGGAAGCACAGAAATGCACCTGAGGAGAAATGTTAAATACACCCGGGGAGGAGAAGTATATCACTCAGCGTGAGCTGAGGTAAATAATCTTACCCACACGGCGTCCCGAGTGGGGAGGGGTGGAGAGGGCGAATTCGTCAATCCGTCCAGTCATCGGTGTGGTTCCGAGTCCTGTCCCCCCAAATTTTGGGCCACAATTGGGGTGATATTTATACTCAAATTTCCACATTGCATCACCAGGGTATACGTGCGGGTGGGGATGACTATAGACAATCATATCGCTTATGTTAATGTCACAAAGTCCGTTAATTTACACCTGCATGGTGGAGGTAATGGCTCCTTTGTTTTAGGGTGGAAAGATGGGGGACTGGGACCACGAGGCCTCCACCTCGTCTCACACTCCTCCAGGCATCCAGATAACACCAGATATCGATCTAGTGATGGTTGCCACCTGGCCCAGTACTTGCCACCTCGTCCAGTGCTGAGTTTCATGCTTCCAGGCATGCAGCTACAGGGTGTATGTGACTTGGACTTTTGTGACTGATTAACTTCGCTCTCTCCACAACTTTACATACAAATTACATAAACTTGTAATTATTTTCTATTCCAGGATATGACTATTTCAACTAACCTTTTTTGTTTATGCTCTGGATAGCATGTAGCAAATGGAACTTTTTCCCAAGAAGTGAGACACATTTACCATAGATTTGACATAGATTAAAATCATCTGACTGTGAACTGGTTTAGGTTTAAATTCTGTTTGCCAGTTATTTATATCTCCAAGCATACAGCACATGTTTGGGACTCAGAAGAGCTACCTGCAAGGGAAAAAAAGATTAGGAGTGCCAGAAAAGTACCCGTGGGTTAGGTAGCTGAATGGTGATGGAAGCTTCAATCCATAAATGCACAGAGCCCATTAGCAACATTTCTTGTGTGTTGCTTTTGCTGTTAAAACTTCAGTGTGTGAGGCAAGTAAAGAGAAAATTGCAGTTGAGTACCTACAGGAAGCATGAACACACTCATTGAAATGCATCCAGCCTCCAGGCTAATACGAAATATTGCACAGCCTCGATACTACACGTGTCATTATAGAGCAGTTGCGTTATAATTGTGACAGTCTAAGCAAACAAGCAAAGCAAAGTCTAGAGGAAGAAGAAATCTCATCACCAAGTAGTATGATTGAAAACAAACAAAAAAGACAAGGTCCTAGACACACAAGTTTATCTCTGGATCCCTTGCCTGACAATGAAAATGTATCACGACAACTACTGGTGAGCGTAAGAATGCAAACAGAATAATTCATTAACATCAAGACTTGTGCTTTTAATTTGAGCATATTACCTTTGCCCTAATTGCACACAGACCTTTAAAGGACTAGCAAGATACAAATGTTCCTATCATCTCTAATATGATAGAACAGAAACGTTAGGAAGCAATCTTGAAGAAAGAGTTCAAACATAGTCCAAAACAGTATTATTAGTTTAATGTCTCCAGGTCACAGAATCACTAAGGCCGGAATGGATCTCTAGAATTCCAGCCCAAACACCCTGCTCAAGTAGGGTAAGTGAAAGCAGGTTGTCCAGAATTGTGACCAGTCAGGTTTTCAGTATCTCCATGGATGCAGAAGCCACAAACTCTGGACAACGTGTTCCAGCACTTGGCTACTTCACAGTATAACAAAAAAACAAGCGCATGTTCTTGTTCCATCTTGTTCATATGGAATTTCACGGGTTTTAGTTTGTGTCTATTGCCTCTCGTCCTGTCATCCAGCACCAGTGAGGAGAACCTGGCTCCCACTTCATTTCTTCCCACCAGGTATCTATACACATTAATAACATCTTCCACCCAAGCATAGAATTCTCCAGGTTAAACAGTCCCATCTCTCAGCCTCTCCAGAAGGATGGTCCAGTCCTTAAATCCTCTTTGTAGCCCTGCACTGCAGTTGCTCCAGTTAGGCCATATGTTTTTTGGGCTGAGGAGCCAAGAACCAGAGCACGCACTGCAGGTGTGGCCTCCCTAGAGTTGAGCAGAAGGGAAAGCTCCCTTCCCTCAACATGCTGGCAACACTCCTCATGCAGCCCTGGAAACTGTAATCATTCTTCATAATTCCTTACAGCTCAGTTCTTTTCTGATGCCTGTTCAAGAATCTACAGTGGAAAACAAAACTGTTCCTTCAATAAAAATAAAATCATACTCTTTATGTGTTCAGACACAGTGACCATTTATGTACTAGAACATACTTTGTGCACCACATACTGAAAGTTAGCTGCTATAAAATCCAGCACAGGGGTCCTACGTTCTACTTTGAAATGTAACAACTTCTTTGTTCCAGCAGTGAACATACCACATCCAGATGAAGCAGCCATACTACACCCAGACAGCCGCAGCCACCATAGAGTTCCTTATAAAGAAAGCAAAGCTAAAATTACGGACAAATATATCCATGTTATCAAATGACACCTGGGTGGGGTTTTTGGTGGGGTGCAATTATCTCTATACTTCAGGTCTTTTAATGACTGTAACTGATACAACTTAAAGATCTGAATGAATAATTTTAGGCCAATTATTACAGAAACATTTTTTATCACCAAAATGGTCGTAGATTTATTTTTAGCACCAAGCTCCATCCCATTGCTATGTTAACAAGAGAAATTCTTCTTCCGAGATTTGCCACACAGTGTGTATATATATGTGAGAGATAAAGCTGTGTGAGGAACACGAAAGGCTGGATTGATTGCCCTGACGGAAATTCTGTTTTTATTTATAAGGCTTCTCACGAAGGTAACCATGAGCAATCCCGTAATTCTGACTTGAAAAGCTCGGCACTGCTCACCTGAATGAAAATTAAAACCTCCCGTTTTCCACTCTTTTTTTTCTAGACACTAGGTGCTACTAGCTTCAGTGCTGTCCTTCCCAACATAAATGCAGAGCAGCATCAGAGTAAGATTTTTATTAGAGTAAGATTTTTTTCACACACAGCAGAATAGAGTAACTTCTGCAAGGCCTTACAACTACGTCATAAGGATCTGACCTGCATAAGGGAAGGCAGACATGAATCAACTTTTTTTTTTTTTCAATTTTGATCTCATCCATAATTATTTGAGGTATTCTTGCTATTTGTTTTTTAATTTGAGAAACAAGATAGTTTTAGAATACTTCATACATTCATGACTGGAGAAGGATATTTGTGGAAATTTCAGGTGACAGATCACACAGCCAATAAACACTTATGGAACTGCTAACTATAATGGAGATATCTCAATGAGGTATGAGTGATGGGATAGTGAGTAATGTAATGCCTGCATCAATATTGCATGTAAAAATCAGCATAATTACATTATTGATTTGACTATATTTATTGCTATTCTGATTATTCTGATCCATTGCTTTTGAAAACAATTTTAAATTAATAGCAAAGATATATTCTAGGTAATGCGCTTCCGGGAGATTACTGTGCTTCTCAGCTGGTTAAATCCACTCAGCCTTCAGTGTGGGGCTGCAAACACTTCTAAATCGTGCAGCCATCTTCCATAGAAATCATCAAGAGTCATGTCTTACTGCTTTCATAAAATGTGGTTTATACCTCTCTGAGTAATTGAATTTTGCTAGGGTTATGGGCAGGCTGCGTATTAGTGTGCACCAAAATACTATGCAGCCCTTGAGAAAAAGCAGTTATTTCTATTGTATGAAGTCTAATCAGAGATTACTTTGTGAAATTTATGCTGGATGTTTTTCACTCTAAAATGTTAATTAACAAGAAGATGAGTTTGTCTAGGAGAAAGAAAAGTCCCATGGAGTTATAACTGCTCTTAGAGAAGTCTGGAAAGGCTTCCTGCATATTCTATAAATATTAAGTCTCTAATATATTCCATTGCTGGTACAACTATAAAACAAATCTCTCTACTACCAAAAAAATTAAAAATTAGTTCCCACAGTCAGGTCAAAATCTGATGCCTGATGAAGATTATAAATGAAGAATGAATCATATTGTGTTAGCAGGGCTTTCATTAATGTGGATAAATACTAAGAACTAAAGAAACCATCAAATTATTCACAGCTATTCAAAAATGTATTTCAAAGAAGCCAGAGTGAAAGATAGATAGGCAGACAGCTATCCACAGGTGCAAGCATAAGAATGAATTAACAAGCCAACAAACAGGAAAGCTTGATCACATGAAGTAAGGAAAACAGGTAGAGGACTGACATTACAGTCAACCTCTGACACTCAGTAGTCCATACCTATCAGGGAACATTTACTCACTGAATTTAATAGGTTATGGAGAAAACCTCAGTTCACTAGTTTTTCTCCCCAGACTGCGAAAAAAATAAAACAGCACAATTTTTGCTTGCTGCTTAATATTTTTGGCATGAGAGGGAGAGAACAGAGTTCTTCACAGAAACTTGAAACAGCATGAACAAAGTCAGTTGTATAAAAAAAGCCAGCACCAAATCTCCCCTTGTGAATACAGTGCACGTTTGAACTAAGAAAGTCAATGAGTTGCTTAATCCTCTCCCTCACTTTCATTAGTCCTGTTTTGCTTCTGTAAGAGTCCTGGAAGGTTATTAAAGAAAGTACTATTCAGCAAATAAATACTGTAAAAAGCTACAATATAATTTAAGTCTTAAGTGCAATCTAAGCTGTCATGCTTTAAAATATTTATATTGCTACGTATGTTCCAGGAAAATCTTATAATTTTATATATCTTAAACATCACTGATCTCAAGCTCACCTTGAACATTGCATTTCCTCGCCAGCAGAGGCCAATGCTGCTTGGAAGGCTGATGATGCTGTTTAAAATTTGTTGATGAGGGGTCGGTTTGGTAAATCTTGCCGCAGCACAGCTCTCAGCCGCAGCAAAAATTCAGAAAACCATTTTCTACCCTAGGTATGTCACCAGAGCAGTTTTGTCAGGCCAAACCTCCCTCCTCACTGTCTTCAGGAGGGTGATACTGAAGATAGCTCTCTGAGAGCTCCCATTCCCACCAGGTATTCCTAAGCCAGCTATATATGAGCAAGCAGTGCTCCTACCTGACACAAGACCAAATCTCACTTCCCAGGGTAAAACAATCTCTGCAGCACCAGAATCCATTGGAAAATCTCAGGACACGAGTTTATTTAGTAACAATTTATTAGAGACAATGATGAAACTTCCCATATTGCCCTCAAACCTTGACAAGTATGACACCAAGATGAGTAGACTATACAACTTGCAGAATGTGAAAGAAATGCACTGTCATCTACCTTGATCACAATGCCTGAATAAAAGCAAAGTTTGTACGTTACAGAAACTTTCAAAATTTCCACTTTGTTCCAGTAAAGCCAAGACAGGACAAGAAAGGACTCTTCCAACTTATTGCCCATTCACTTTTTGTGACTAGCAAACGCAGTAGCATCTATCAGAAAGTATAATACTTTGTATACTATTCTGCAATAGTACTTTATAAAATACTGTCATTCCTCTGCCACCACTCTGTCTTTCCTAAAGAAGCAACTGAAACGTCACTGGAGCAGGTTGAAAGCAGACAGTTTTGTAGTTTTCAATTTCTTTATATTCCTTAGGTAATAAAGATTAAATGACTCACTGATATTTAAATAAAAATCAACAGGAAGGTATCTATATAAGTATCTTTTTTTTGTATGAACTGTGGCTCTGTTAAAAGACATCTGAGGTTGATGAAAAATGATATAACAGTTTGATAATTTACTGATGACGAAGGGGAAACCATTCTCTTTTTTTGTCTTCTTTTTTTTTAAGGCTAACCAGAGATGCTGCAAGAAGGACAGAAATGATGTGCTGGGGACCTAAGTGAGACAAGGGCCCCTTTCTGCCAGGCAGAAAAGCCAAATGTTGGAGTTAAAAACAGTTACAGCCTAATCAGATATGATGAGCAAAGGCCAAAGCAGAAATAGTGGCACAGGAAAGAGAAAAGACCAACCCAAATGCCACATGTCAGACCAAGAACAGGGGCCATCTCCCGAGATCCCGCAGGTGCTCTTTTCAGTGGTGCATGAGTAACTACCCCTCACCTCAGCCTCCCTGGGCAACATCTCTTTATCTGCCTGGAAATTCTGCTTGGGTAGAATGAAGCCAAGTTTGGCTGGTGTTGGTTTTTCTGGTTTTTGGGGGGCATTTTTTAGTATTTGCCTGGGATTTTCCAGTACCTGGCAGTTTGATTAGAAACAAAGCACGCCCAGTGAGCCCAGACCTTCAGGGAAATTTCTAGGTCACATGCAAGGCTAATGATTCCAGGTGTAAATCACCTTGTGTGAATGAAGAAAACATTTAAGAATATTCATGCAAAATCTGTAAGGAAACAAAATATTCCATGTGAATAAGTTTATAGAAACAGAATGCATAAAATGGACACTGTCTTGAGTCAAGGACAGCACAGAGGAATTGCACAGTACGTTATGCCTGCGCAGCACCCGGGTGTGCAACAGCAAAGTCAAATAAAGTCTGCAAGCTCAGATACCCACACTATGAGTGTCCAATTGGAGAAGCACTTCAAGAAAAACTAGCTACCTGTATCTACAACTGAATATATTGAGACGTTGGCTCTTAAATTCAGTTTGCTTTCTAACAGTTGCATCTATCATGATGCTCTAAGGAAATATAAAACTATCTTTTAGTTGCAATGCTCTCACACAGAGGAATCCTGGAAAAGAGCCTCAAGCAGTGACAAAAAATTTATCCTTCACAATATCCTGATCAGTAAGACATATCCAAGGAAAGACAGGAAACTAATTCTTACAAATTCCCCTTTTTTACAGCCCTTGCATAACAGTGCTAGTTTCAAAATATGTCAGCCAGAGTAATGCCCATCCTTCTGCAAAATATCTCAAACTTCTAGGTGTGTCATAAAGTGAGCGAGTAAAGGAGTAAAAAATGTTACAAAGCATCCATAATTCCAGTTGTTGCATGGAAAATTCAGTTCTAACAATGTGGTGGTAACACTGTGTATCTCTATATATTCCCAAATAGAATATTCTCAAATACTCTGTATATTCTTAAATAGGAGGAAATTTTAATTTGTAAATTTAGATTCCCATCCTCTTTTCAATACAATGAACATTACAGGAGTGAAAATGCAGTATTCCGTTATTCATGCAGCAGTGCTGGTTAAAATCTCAGTTTACTTTACACCCTGCATAGTCTTCAATCCAGCTGTATATTTTTCTATAAATTGCATTTCAATTTCTAAGGGTAAAGAATAAGTTCCTAGATCCCTGTTTCGTCCTCTGAAGTCTGTATTTGAAATTCAACCTTTAAAAAGTTCACACTTTCTGAAAGTGTGATCGCACCTATTAATTCTATTGCTGAGTCTTGCCATTCTTTGGTGACACAGTTTGCTACAATCTGAGGGTCATGTTCCGCTCATATTTACACTGGGGTACATCTGGAACAACTTGGAGCTGCAGAATAAATATGATGCAGATGAGAAAGGAAACCTTCTATTAGAATAAATCTGTAGAGAGTATAAGGACTAAAACATCATGCTGAACTGGAGATCAATTTCATTGCTTTAGGCTGAAACCGGAGAAATCTAACTAAACACATAGTGCACCCAAGTGCCAAGCTGCATTAAGCCCTGTTTCTTATTTGATTAGATCACCTCCAGAGTCAGCTTCTGATCTCTGTCCCACCCAGTGCCGATCCCGCCTCTGGAAGACACACACACCTTCCTTTCATTTGGGCCTCGGAGAAGGAGGGGAATATCTCCCATGCTGGTCAAAACCATACAACACGGGTTCCAGCTGGAAATTATTTACCCTCACCGGACAACTTTTCATAATTTATTTTGCAAAGCACTTTCCTGAAAATATGAGTATCTCAGTGTGGAAATGGTCTTCCACAACACCTTCATAAATTAAATTTACTATTCAAGAAAAACTAATCTTTCAATAACAAAATTGGCAAATCAAAGTTCCTTATAAATATATTTACATTGGAACTGCTTGTCAGTGATTAATTTCTTTTTAGGAGCCATAATTCCTTCCCAAAAGAAATACTGCCTCTAGTATAAAAAAAAGTCTATATAGGCCATGGAGTTAATGTAGTACTAAAGACATTTATCCAAGTATGTTTCCCCATAGGAACTTCAACTTCCTCTCCAGAGAAGTTCAACCAAATTCCACATTCTCACTGGCAAACCTTGTAACCTTTTATAATTTTTATCAGCCATTTATAGTCTCTGCATATTACAGGGCTGACCTTGTCCTCATGTCACTTTTCTCTCAGTGACTAAAGAGAGTCATATCTTCTCTCTGTACCACTTCTCTGTAACACATTTTCAGTTGATAAAACACCGGTTATAAGCATAAGAGAGTCCCTAGAAAGTAGAAGCATTGGCATCTTTCCAAAGACTCAACCTCACTTCATTTAATACAGTTCTGGGTACAAGTCTATCACTCCGCATCAATCCCAAAGGAAGAACAGTAGCAATAGTAACAATGACATTATGAAATACTTTACAGAGCCTGTTCTGATCTTCCTTAAAAAGGCAGACATGCTACTGAACTGTTTTGACTGATCTATGATACTGCCCCACTTATCTCCTTCAATTTCAGTGGTTTAAGGATCCAGAAATAAACTGTAAAAGGCAAGAAAAAGGATGGGATTTCTGATTTTGTTTTCTACATACGCCAAATCTTAACCCTGAAGAAAATTACTCTTTCCATCCTCTCCTTCCACTCAGCTAATTCAATGTCATGATCACTAGATTTTTGAAGGTTGTCTCTTAGCATAGAAAGTAATTTCACCCAAGTAAAATGGAAACTTAGCCTGGGCATTCATTTTTTATCATCACTTTTACTGGATCCTACAGCCTATCCTATTTGTTATTTTTTGTTATTTATTATGTCCTCTATCCTATTTGTTATTTTATTAATACGGAAGATAAATTAAATCACTGAAGTGATTAGTAAAAGACATGCTGAGAAGGGAGTCAACAGTAGACACTCCTGGAATATTTCTGCAGTGAAATGGAGAAATTAGGAAGATTTTTATTATTATTATTGGTTGGTTTTTTTTTTTTAACATGATAAGGAAGTTTATGACTAAAGATAAATCAAATCCTTTAAGGGATTATAGAATCATAGAAAAGATGATTCTCTTCTCTGGAAGAGACCTTCAAAATCATCAAGTCCAAGCGTCAACCCAACAACTGCCAGGTCACCACTAGACCAGGTCCCTTAAGCACCACATCTACACGTCTTTTATGGTGACTATACCACTTCCCCGGGCAGCCTATTCCAGTGCTTTACAACCCTTTTGGTGAAAAAAAATTCCCTGTTATCTAACAGAGACTTCTCCCAGCACAACTTGAGGCTGTTTCCCCTTGTTGTATCACTTGTTATTTGGGAGAGCAGACTGACCCGCCACCTCACAACCTCCTTGCAGGTAGCTGTAGAGAGCAATAAGGTCTCCTCAGCCTCCTTTTCTTCTAAACAACCCCAGTTCCCTCAGAAGTCCTTGTAAGACTTGTGCTTGAGACCCTTCAGCTTTGTTACCCTTCTTTGGACATGCTCCAGCACCTCAATGTCCTTCTTGTAATGAGGCGTCTAAAACTGGTGCAGCCTCCTGCCAAGAACAGGGGCGCAATCACTTCCCTAGTCCTGCTGGTCACACTATTTCTGACACAACCCAGGATGCTGTTGGCCTTCTTAGCCACCTGGGCACACTGCTCCTTTACAGTCAGCCGATTGTCAATCAGTACCCCCAGGATGTGTTCAAGACCAGGTTGGATGGGGCCCTGCACAACCTGGTGGTGGTGTCCCTGCCCATAGCAGGGGGGCGTTGGAACTAGATGATCTTATGGGTCCCTTCCAACCCAAATCATTCTATGATTCATTGATAATTCCTACCTGATCATTCCCAGGCATTTCCACAATTTCTAGCATATCAATATCGCTTCTCTCTTTGCTATCATCAGACACTCCATCCCCTACCTCCACTGGAATGGCATACTTAAGGACCTCGCTAGCACACTGTCCCACAAACAATGATGTGCCACCCCTAGACTTATCTCCAGCAAGCCAGGTTTTAACCCTTCCCTCTTCAAATCCAGTTTAAAGCTCTTTTGACGAACCCTGCCAACTCCTGTGCAAAAATCCTTTTCCCTCTTTGAGACAACTGTACCCCATCTGTCACCAGCAGGTCTGGTATCGTGTAAACTGATCCATGATCAAAAACCCTAAGTCCTGCCAGCGACTCCTGGCTCAGAGCCAGGTGTTTCTTCCCCCATTATTCCCTGCACCTGGAGCGACAGAAGAGAACACGACTTGTGCTCCTGATCCCTTCACCAGTTGTCCCAAGGCCCTGAAGCCTCTCTTGGTTGCCTTTGGATTTCTTGTTGCATGTTCATCACTGCCTACATGAAAAGTCAATAATGGATAATAATCTGAGGGCCATACCAGAGTAAGAAGTTTTCTCAACACACCTTTAACTCAGGCCCCAGGGAAGCAGCAGACTTCTCTAAGAAATGGTCTGGTCTGCATATTGGGTCTTCTGTTCCCTTCAGAAGGGAGTCACCTATAACAATGATTTGTTTTTTTTCTTTATAGAATAGTTTTGATGTGGGGTGTGGTCTGACTTAATTTTGGTGACACTTCTAAGCTAGATGAATCATTGTCCTTGTTATTATTGTTAGGTTCCACTTGCAGGGCCTTGTATCTGTTATGCAAGGGCACCTGGGAAGGTGGGGTTGTTGCTGAGGGGATGTGCCTGCTGTGCTGGGCAGGAACTTGTCGCTATTGGCCCCTCTCCTGCTGGTAACTATGTTCAGCCAGGTGGAGAAGGGAAAGGCTCTCCTCTGTGTTATGTATCCTGTCTGACTGTTTCGCCTGTCTCAGGGAAGGCAGGATGTGGTTCTAGCAGTCAGTCTCCCTCTTGCACTCCCTGATACTCCTCAACTTACTCACCTCCTCCCGGAGCTCTGTCACTAAGCAAAGGAGTTCCTCTACCTGGACACACCTCCCACGTGTGCTCACTGCTGCCGCCCTGCACGGGTGTAAGAGCCAGGCACACCCTGCAGCTTGATGCCTGGGTGGTTGCATGTACCCACTGGAGCTCCATCTGGGAA
>VZZY01008111.1:0-14432 GCA_013400335.1 Eurystomus gularis
GGGAAATGAGCAGGTATAATCTTACACGAATGCAGCATTTATGTAAGTAGCATCAAGTCAGATTATATAACGGCTGAAGAACACGGGACTGTCTGCTAGCAACTAGAGCACTTGTGTGGAAACAAAAGGATTCTCCAGTCTGAGTTTCATTGCAACACAGACACTTTGTCATATTGGTACGCTAATGCCCTGTACGGCAACAAAGTTTTTCCTCTTGTAAAAATTACTTTTGTCCTGATGTTTTGTATTCCATATGTTGTACGAGGCTCCACCCTGGACAGGATCGTGTCTGAGTTTTGGCAGCCTGAGTTTTACTTTTCCTCTACGTTATCTCTGCAGACTCAGCCTTTAGCGCATATAGATGGCAGGTGCTGAACAGGCTGACCTCTTAGAAATGGATTCTGATTTCTGTCTCAGTCTGGGCCTGAACAATATACCAGGCATGTAACAGGCAGTGAGCTAAAACTATGCCATATTCTACAGGGAGGAAGGCAGGATTTCACATTTTGCCTAAGACTTCATATGTTAAGACCTCTGCACCGGCAGAATGAGGCAGCTATGCAAGAACAATGATCTACTTTCAGCGACTG
This sequence comes from Eurystomus gularis, assembly GCA_013400335.1. Classification (NCBI taxonomy): domain Eukaryota; kingdom Metazoa; phylum Chordata; class Aves; order Coraciiformes; family Coraciidae; genus Eurystomus; species Eurystomus gularis. The sequence continues at coordinate 591 of VZZY01008111.1, forward strand.
CACACTCTACATTTGAAATTACTCAGCAATATTACCTGCAAAAGAGCAATGAAGCAGAACCATGCTGCCTACTCGAGTCTTCAAATTCCTATTACAGAAAGATAGATATCTGCCACATGAAGGAAACTGTCAGTAAAGGAGCTTATCTAGAAAAGAAACACATTCAGAAAAGGTACTCCAGTATATGTTTCATTTTAGTCCAGATCAGTCTGATATTTAAATGTATGCCTAAATGCTTCCTCAGACATGTTCACAGAAGAGAGCTACAGGTCACACATATAGGATTCTCATATTTAAGGGCTGTTGGTAAGTTCTACTGAAATCAATTACTTCACCTGCTTTCAGATACTATGTTAAAATATGTCTGTGGCAATACAGCTTGGCCACTAAATAATGAACAAGCATCATTAACTAAGACATGAGCACTTCTCAGATTGAAAGAAAGGTATTTTCTTATTTTGACAGTCAAGCATCCAACAAAAACAGGCATGGGTCCAATACTGACCAGCTCCTCCCCTACCACAGCCCCCCATCCTGTATTATACACCTCTTCTTGTATTTGGCAAACCAATACAATTTAGGTACTGTCACAGGAAAGAAAATTTCTGGGATTAGTGTGTGGAATTAGTGTCTTTACTCCCATTCAAAAGAGAAAAAAATGGGTTTTTTACATTATTACATACATTAGTTAAATACACAGTACATAAAGTTACAACAAAGCTAAGTACATAACATTAGTTAAAATACTAATTCAAGTATTTGAATCATCTTCTAAATGTTTGATAACATCTGCTGCAACAAACATGTTCGTATTAGAAGACAGGAACAGTGTAAGTTATTTCCCATTCTTAGACACCAGCTTCTTGGTAGTAATTTCAACTGACAATCAATGTTCCCATTTTCTAACCTGTTTGGAAGACCACACGAGATGACACTAGAAGCCAGCAGTTTAGTAGCAAATTTACTGTACATTACCAGCTTACTAGGTAAAAAAGATGAGTTGTCTCAACGTTCCAGACCTAAAGTTAGCAACCACGTGATTTATGAACAGCAGAAGATGAGGTTTTAAAAACGATGAGAACCAAAGACATGATAGTTTCACATTCATTTCCAGAGACGCTTGTTCCCATGTTAACATTGCCTATCTCTTTTCATGCACTTGATCACGGTGGCTGACACTGTTGGCTGTTTCTGTTGGCTGACACTTCTCTACTCCCCTAAGCTCCCAATCATCCCCAGATACAAGCAATATTCTAACTACATCTCCCAGAAAGAAAATCCAAACAATAAGTTTGAGCTCACAGTCTTTCAATATACAAATGCAAGAGTGGCTCCTTACCCCTTTGCCTGTCATCATTCCTAATAATGAAAGCACAGCTCAAAAGGGGTCTGCGAAACAGAACACATTTTGAACAGTACTACCAAGTTCAATCTGAACAGCATTCAAAGATCAGCCCTGGCATCCTTACTTAGCTGTTGAGAATGCACAAGTCTTAAACAGGCAAATGTCTGTTAAAGTCCAAGAGGTCTGGCCCTAGTGAGCACTAAATAAAATTCACATGAGGGTGACAGCTGCCAGGCTTGCTGACACTTAGAATTAAACTGGTACCCTTAAGAAATGAAAGAACTGACTTGTGTTTGACCCAAGTAGCACGCTTCTTTGACTATGTCTGTCTGGCTTATTAACCAGTTGATTAGATAATTATACATAATAATAGAATTATTACACATTTGTATTTTTAATCACTGTCAAACATAGTAGGTGGGTTTAAGGAAATTTAAAAATTCAAAATCCAATAGTTTTCTGGTTAAGCCAGTTATTACCACTATGAAAACAGTCAAAAATTTCCAACAAATTACTTGTTTAGTTACACATTTAACCTAGACCTCTAGAAATATTTGGGCAGATTCTCTTCCATGATCTATGTCATATATAGAACAATACAGACCCCTAGACTGGTCTCTGCTGATCCTAGCCTTTGAATGAATCAAAGCAATTTACTTAAAATAGCATCTGGTCCCCAGTGGGGATGCTAAGATGATGTAAAATTACTTACAAGAATCATAGCTAAAAGCAGGACCTAGGACTTTATGCTGGCACTTGACACAGGATGGATTCCATCCATGCTTACTAGTTTAATGAAAATAAATATGATGTTATTCTTCAGAATTAGAATATTTTCCCCCTAGGATAACTAAGACAATCTACTAACATTTCACATGATAGACTGATGGGGAAAATTGCTTTCTCTTGAAAAAAATTGTACTATCTTTTGCCACGTTTCCATTGGAAGGAATGCACATATTTTGAATTACTGAATGAGCTAAATACATTTAAGCACTTGTTTTCAAGGAAAAGAAGTCACAAGAATGAGCTCAATAACCATTAGGAAAAAAACCTTGCTGCTGTGCTCGCTCTACCCACAGCTGTGGTATTTCCACAGGCAAGCTATCCCACCAGCTGCAACAGAAAAGAGCCTGTTCTGATCTGGACTCAGGGCCATATGGAGGACTCTCCCTTTGTGACCTGTAAAACAAAAGAGATACAAATAAAATTAAATGGAAGATACATCACAATTCTATACTGATTTTATGCCAGTCACTTTCACCATCCTCACCCACACTATGGCTTGTTCCACTTTTACTGTAGCAGCAAAACATGCTGCATAGGATGTAGAAAGCTAGCGTTACCTATAGAATATTTTCACAATAAGAAAGAGCTGAAGACAATATTTCCTTATTAGGGACCAGGCTTTAACTGCCAGGACTGCAGCACACTGACAGAAATGTCTTTTCAAAAGAGAACGTTGAATCTGAACTCTTGATTCTCCACATATTTACATCAGTCTCATTACTGTGTTTGGTAGTTTCCCCACTGAGCTTTCCCATCTGGCTGCACATGTCTTGCAGACGGTTTGCAGCTGATCCAACAATAATGAGATAGTGTCTCCAGCTATTCACTTATTACTGTTAAGGAAATCTCTCAACAGTGATCCCACTAAATTTATTAGACTTGTATATTGAGTATGTCTGCAGTTGTAGTAAACCTCACCGCTCTGCCACAAACATCCTGTATAATCTAGCACATCAGTGCTAAGCAAACCCACAAGGTTTTTAGGCACACAGGGGCATGAAAAATTAGAAACCTTTTTACTCTAAGTTACCAGCCATTAGCTTCACTGGTTGGGTGAGTTACTGACAATCATATAGGTGAGCTAGTCACCCAAGGGGGAAAAAAGAAAACTTCTCATCTAAAATTGACCAGACAAACCACATCCTAAAAGGAAGTGTGAAGGTACAAAGTCTTGCATGACCAACTTGAATGAATATAGGTGACCTATGCCCTCCTATCATCTGTACATGAGTTCTCCATGAACACAAGAAAATAGCACTACTCTAGCTCAAAATTTTGAGGATAAACATGTGAGAAACTGTAAAGACCTCTGAAACTGTGGTACTTAGCACAATGAGAGAGCAAATATGTGCTCTCCTGGTGCCAAGTAACATATATTCCTCCTAAACATTTTACTAGAATTTTGACAACATTACTAAATTATTTCAGCAGAGATTAATTTTCAGGCTTTGCTCCTTCTCAAGTTATTGAAGAGTACATGATCTTTGTCAATATTTAAGACCATAAGAACTCAGCAAATTCTTTACACTGTCTCCATTCAGTGTCTGTAGCAACTTTGAAGGAAGAGCTGGAGATGTCGTCTTTAAAGGCATCCAAAACTATCCACAACACTGACTTATATTTGGTCATTAGTTTTCAGTCAAAAGAAGCAAAGGGGATAGGGAGAAGTCAGAAAAGTAGAAATCATTAATTTCCATGTTTTCTGAGTGGAGTTTCCTGGTTTTATTTCATTGTTTCAAGATCACATTCAGATATTTTTCAAAGCAATTCAGTATTTTGTTTGCTTGTATGTTTTCTTTGATCTTCAACAACTCCTCTAAGGGGAGGGCATTTACATACAAAAGGAATCTTTTTTCTAGTAAATTTATAGTTCTATCAGAGGTACCTCAAAAATAGACTCAGCGCTACATAAAAGGTTACTATTTCAAGTTGTTATTCTGTTCTGAATACGCTCAGTAATAGGCAACCTCAATTACTAAAGTACACAACCATAGCTGACAGTGCTTCATTGTCAGCTGAGGTCTTCATCATTTTTCAGGATGACTAAACAAAGATCCAGTTATGATTTATCTGTTCACTTCTTTGAGTGTAAAACTCAGTGGTTAAGGGTGTCTGAGGCTGATTTAAAACCACCTCACAATCATCCATCACAGTACTTTTTCTGAGCATATTTTGATACATTCACAACTTTTCAAAATTCAATTGCTTATAGTAAGGTGCTAAGACATATGGTATTCATAAGCAGGAATGTATCCGTGTAACAATTACCTCATCTTTTTGTTCATAAAAATTAGTTTCTCTTGCAGATAAGCAAACTGAATAGGAAACAGGATGATAAGCAACCCTCCAGCTTCACCAAATTACCAATGCATTTGACTTGTATGGTAAATGTCTTATACCATACACTATTCTCAAAGTAAGATTAAATTTAGATTTCATTTCAAATAGTATATTCAAAACTTACGAAGATTTGAGAAACCTCAAGCCACAGTAGTTAAGACTGAAGATCGCGTCAATTTTCAGATCATTTCTCAGAACAGCACAGGACATTACCTTAAGGGCTGTACGTAAATGAGGAGGGATAAGGAAGGAAATGCAACTGCAACAAGCAGCATTACACAAGGATAATGTGCAACCAGATCCACATATGTCCCTGCTGCCTGCTCTCTTTGCGCTTGCAAAAACACAGATTATACAGACAGTTAACTGAAATAGTTAAAAGTACTAACTGAAATACTTGCCATAGAGTTCTGATGAGTTGGTAAGTGTGGAATACTTCCATATTTTCACCTGATTTCCAGGAAGGCCTTGTCCAGTCATCAGTTCACTGGTTTGGGGTACCCAGATCAAGGAACAAATCTATTGTAATTTAAAGTTTTGCTTTAGTTTCCAGAAAGGATCAACATACAACTTTAAGTAGATTTGAAACGTTATCTACAATGTTTAAACAAGCTACTGAGAAATAGTCCCAGCAGAATATTTACCTATTTAGAAGGATCATTTCATTCCTTACAACACTTCGAAGTACAGCTGCCTTTTTGTCCTATCTAAATGTGGTAATGGCCTACCAGTATAAAAGCAAAGCCCTTCAAACACACCCTCAGCAAAGCTGTAATAGCTCCAGCAAAATCAACAGTTGAGAATCTGTCCAGCTGAGAATCTGTCTCACTGTCTCCTAATATTCAAACTCAAGATTCAGATATTTGCCCTCTGACTTACACCACTTCTCACCCCAGCACTCTGGGAATTTTCCCTCCCCCTGAACATTCTCGCTACAACAATCGTTTTCGCCAAAACTATTACTGCCAATGAGGAAAAGACACAAGCAGTGTCTGGCTGCGAGACCACCTCCTCTTCAATCACTTCTGTGTGGAGACAGAAGTGGTGAATGAGAAACAACAAACTGCTGAGTCCAACCACACACTGCAGTACCAAATGTAGCACAATTGCACATCCAGAGAAAATCCTGCTGTTCCTCTGACCACAGAACCACCCTCAAAGTCAGTGGGAGTTTGCCAAATGAGCACAATGATACAAGAAGAGCATAGCCTAAGTATGCAGACATTTCATCATTTCACCTGAGAATCTGTAGCTGCACTTCGGATGATTTTCTCACGATTTATATTCCAGATACGCAGAACCCCATCTTGCATTCCACCTCCTGTAGCAAGGACTTTGGAATGCCAAGGACACCAGTTCATAGCCTAAAAGAAAGAAAATAGTTGCTAGAACAGACTAGGAGGTTAGGCTGGAAGAACAGAGTAGGTTTTGCTTAAAAGCATAGTTGGAAAAAAGAACTGCAAAAAGCACTCAGAATGTACACACAGAGCAATGTCAGATCCCAAATCTCCAAATGCTGCTTCTCTTGCCACTGCTTCACACTGTCCCATGTACGCTCATAAAACTCCAGCTTCTCTGCTTACCCTTTACAGGCCGCAGATAGACACCTCAGTACCAGAAGAATCGAGCAGGACAGAGTCTTTCTGCCTAAGTCAAGCCATCACAGAAGCCTAACCAACATGACTTACAGGGCTTACAAGAGACCTTGTTTCTTCTGAGCTATTTCCAGGATATGCCCAGACTCTACCTGAAAAGCTACTAAAAACAATTCCACCTCTTCCAACAAATATCTCCAACCTTTTAACCCCAGTACTTCAGGCCAGCCTCAGACTCTTTTGGGAAGATAAACAGCTTAGACATGCTGGGCTACCCTGCCTCTTATTGCTAATACCTGTCCTTTCTCCCAGACAGACTGGGACTTCATAAAGATGAAGAATCTTAAAATGTCTCCAATTGAAAATGTTTCCCATTTCCTACTGCAACCAGCAATTACATGAAAATATAGGCAGGAGAGCAAAAGAACCTTATATTTAAATAAATTGCCACAGAAATAATTTTCCAGAACTCCAAAAATTGAAAGATCTTGTTCATTAACTTGTAAGCATTGTGCCATTAAACTTTCCTGTGCAAGCAAAGACACAGAGGAGGAGGCTGTAAATTTTATTATTTTTTGGCATTATATTTATAAAGACCTACTAATCTGTGACTTGGAAGGAGGAGAAACAGTCTTACAATGAACTGCATCACAGACAGGGAGAAGAAACTAATACATATCAGTAAGATAATTTGAAAAAATCCCTAATTGTCTACATCAACAATGTGATTTCACAAGAGCAAATACAGAAAAGCAGATATTCCTTTTCCATATACCTTAACTGCTGAGACATGAGGTATGGTTTTCAGTGGCTGTGACTGTAATTTCACACCAGGGTCATTAGGCCAGATACTCAGCATACCGTCATTAGACCCACTTGCCAGCAACTGGTTGGTTAGTGACCATTTTAGGCTGCAAATGTTTTGTTTGCTTTGGCAAAAAGTCCCAACATGGTGCCGAGCAAGCCGAACATCATGGTGATGAATTGCTCCTAGTCGTGAACCACTGTAGATGAGAGAAGACAGCATTGGTTTAATCTTAAAGAAGACAAGCTACATCACACTGATGTTTCTTCAGTGGCTTCAGAACCAAACCACATCAGAGTGAAGTGTGCCTGCAGAACAACAGTACTTCAGTAAAAGGAAACACAAACCAAGTATCAAAAACACACCCTCACTGGAGAGGTGGCTGACAACAGAAGGGAGCCAAGCAGCTGCTCAGTTCAAGCCAGGCAGAATATTTGTTCCTCTCATGCTATTAATTTCTCTGAAGTTATATTGCACTGTATGCCACTAATCTGCACCCTGTTCAACTGTCAAACCATTTAATGTAAACAGTTTCCTGTTCTTCATGAAAAATTGTTTTACAAGATGATTTTTGCCAAAGCTAGATATGACTACATGCCCAACAAAGAGGCAGTGTAAAACTATATTGCTCTGGGAAAGGGCTTCCTAGCAGGTAATGGTGTGTTCTTGGGTTCTGTTCCTTCCCTTGCCTCCTTTCCCCATCCCACTTCCAGGCTTAAAGAAAATCTACATAGCTTGACACTGTTGCAGTAATCGCCTGCTAGGATGCGTGGTTCTACAGCCAGTATCATCAACCTTCCAAAAGAAAGAAGAAATATGCTGCCTAGAAGCACAGCTACTGTTACAGCTTTGCTCCCAGATAGCAGTTTTACACTTTAATAGTAGAGTTGAACTGAAAACACTGAAAATACCTTGCAGTGCATTTTCTTTTCCTGCCCTTCTAAGGACATTTCCTACAATAAGCCTATGACCAACCAGAGGAGCTTCCTGCTGGAAATTAATTCATCCAGCTACTATGATGACACTGAAGAAAACATCAAGTTCAGTACCATCTTCCTGGATATCTGAGAAACAGATATCTGACATTACTGCAATAGATTAATTTAGGGCAACAGACTTTCCCGTACCGGCTCTTAAAGATTTTTCAGATGCAAGCTGACTGATTTGGAAGCTTTAAAAACACACACACAAAACTGACTGACTACAAGAAATGTAATTCTGTTGTGCTTGTATTAGGGACTTGCTAGGCTCTTGAAGTTCACAAAAGCATGAAAGATTCCAGTCAAGCAGTGCTACAGTGAATATTAAGCACATCACTATGGAAAATACAGGAAGATATGTACATTATATCAAAGGCATCATCATTTGTCTCCTGAACATTTATATAGATTTTTTCTACTGAATAACAAGCAGAAAGTCTAACCATGTGTACTGGGTCTGGCTGCTAATTTTCCTTGTAGCAGCCCTCCCTCCCAGCACTGTGCTGTGTACTGGTGGCTGGAGAGGTGTTGGTAACACCCGTGCTTTCGCTCCTGCTGAGCAGTGCTGGCACAGCATCAAGGCTGTCCCTCCAATGTTCCCCCTCACCAGTAGCCTGGAACAGGCNTCACCAGTAGCCTGAAGGTGGGCAGCTCAGCTAACCCAAAGTGACCAAGGGACGCTCCATACCATATGACATCTGCTCAGCAATAAAAGCTACGAGAAAGGGCTGGGGGGCTTTCATTATTACAATGTTTGTTTTCCAGAGCAACTGCTATGCATACTGAAGCCTTACTTCTCAGGAAGTAGCTGTACCTCACCTGCTGATGAGAAGTAGCAAATAAATCTTTTGTTTTCCTTTGCTTGCACGTGTGGCCTTTGCTTTTGCTTTATTAAACTGCCTTTATCTTGACCCATGAGGGTTTCTTCCATCCTATTTTCTCCCCTCCCCCAACCTGTTTAGAAGGGAAGTGATGGAGCAGCTTGGTGTGCACCTGGTGTCTAGTCAGGGTCAACCCACCACACCAAGAGAACAGAATTGAACTGGCAGTGTTTGCCATATTAAGGTTTTCAGTAATTCTAGAGCTGCAGGTAAGAACTGGGCTCTTAAGAATCCTGGCTGAAAGGGCATTTTTCCACTCAAGACAAAAAGAAATCAGAATTATTTGCATTTGACACAGAAGATGCCATCTGTTTTGCTAAAGACAGAGAAGCCAACAATTTTGTGATGGGTTAATTTATGGTACTGAAACTTATTTATGGGTTCATGACGATGTGCTGTTGGACTATTTTTAACCACAGGAATTAGTATGTAATCCTGAAGTATCAATTGTCCACAGTGAAGTTTACTGTAAGAACGCTGCCCTTATTTTAGTAACTAAACATTTTTTTCTACTTATACAGATATTTTAACTCTATCCTAATGTTAGAATGAACTGGTTAGTTTCAAACCTTGCAAGGGAAATAAATGTTATCTCACCCAAATCTGTCAACCATAACTGTAGTTCACAGGTGCATACTGAATTTTACCATTGATTTCTACTCAGATCTGTAATACAAGTTTCTGTCATTTTCACTCCTTTGGCCAAGCTGAAATGCAAACTGAAACTAATGCTTACTGTAATAAGGTTACACCACTCGGCATTGGCAGGATGTTCCAGTTGCATCCGTGTAACTTAACCCACCCAGTGTACCTGCTCCAGCAATAGCGTTTTATTAACTGGTTGTTCAGATGGTATCCGTGTACCTCACTACACTTAGCAGACCTAATACAATCAAAGGCCAGAGCATCCTGTGAAATCAAAATAAAACTACCTCTAGGGTTCCTGTCCAGAGAGACTAGTTTCATTTTGAGTTTAACAATAAAGTCAGTCCAGCCTTGCTATTATTTCTGCATTTAAGTAAAACAGAAGACTACCATACGATTTTAAAGTTGTAGAAGCATCTATCATAAACAAGTGTCCCCTCAGTCCCTTCAAGTGTGAGTCAAAGATCTGAAATAGGAAGTGGGAGGAAAAAAAAAACCAACACAAAAGAATGTACTTGATCTTTCTCATCTGAGTTCCCATATTGAAATGATCCCTAAATATAAAATATTTGCCAGCTGGTATAAGATTCACCTATGGCAAAGCAAAGGACAACTATTTCAATTTCCTTGGGATGCAGATAGCAATAAGCTGGCCTTCCCTTGCAGATACACCACTAGAGAGGTGTACAACTCTTAATAGCTGTGCATCTGGAAGGACTACTTAAAGTTCAGGCTTTGCACAAAACCAGAGCCACAGTCTCCATGTCCTAGTAAAATTCTGCAAGTGGTGACAGTTTTCTGGAAGGAGACTAAGAAACAGAGACTAAAGAGGCAGGCTAACTCCCCTTAGGCTGTTTTCCTGCCATACAGTAAATCTACATGTGATTTCTGAGATGGCTGATAAGCAGAGGGACAGGATAAATTGCCTTTTAGCAAAGCCAAGGAAAACAGCTAAAATGAACAGGACACTTGTCTAGGTAAAAACAGCAGAACTCTTTCTGGGAATACACTACACCACTCACCTGCTCAGAATAGGATTATTCCAACTCAGAGCTCCAACTACAGCCAGGTGACCAAACATATTTCTCAACCTCTTTTTTGTTTCAATGTCCCACAGCTGCCAATCCAAAAGAAACAAGAAATACAAATTTTAACAACAAAAAGAAAAAAGGTTTTTTCTCTCCTCATTTGTTTGCAAGTAAGCAACTGCCCAGTTCTGATTTGATGTATGAAAATCTCAAGCTCATTTATTTCACAAGTAAGGCAATATTTCTAAATTTTGGCACCTGTATCAGTGATGGTAAAGTTTGACAGGACTGAAGAGAATATACATCTCTGAGCTCAGAGCTATTTCTTTACATGTCTGTATTTGGAAGTCCATACTTGAAAGCACTGGTCTTCAGTACCTTCACTGACTCACGACTGCAGCAGGTAAGTCCTGACATTATCTAGGATTTCAGAGAAATTTTTGGATAGGACTGTTCTATAATAGCAGGCTGAGAAGTGTGTGTACAATCAGACTGAAGGCAAATTCTCATGTGTGAATCCATAAGGAGAGTTTCAGATTGAGTTCTCAAGGTATTGATCACTAGAATGATGTTAGCAAGAGAGATGCATGAAAAAATAGCCTGTGCTGAGTAAAATAATTTAATGAAAGGGTTCCTCTTACTAGTGGAAAAAAAATCTGATTGTTTCTGGACAACTAAATCATTAATTCTGCTGTCAGAGAGGTCATGGAGTTTCCATCTCTGGAGACCTGCAAAACACACCCGGATGCGTTCCTGTGCAATCTGATCGAGGCAAACCTGATGTAGTAGGGAGGTTGGGCTAGGTGGTCTCCAATGGCCCCTTCCAAACCCTACCATTCTGTGATTCTGTGTAATTCAGTCATCAGCTTTTTAGTGACTACAGAGGCTTCATTATATATAAATAACACCAGATGTCACTAAGCCAGTCAGTAAGGTGCAGCATGATACATGGAAGTGCTACATATTGTCTCCAGTAGAGTTCTTCTGTAATTTAGCCAATATTTTTCCATTTGTTTCCTAAAAAAAAAACCCATCAGCAATAAATTGTCATGTGACCACTTTAGCTAAAAATGGAGAAAGACTAAAAAAGTAATTTTCTAGTACTTGCACTTCTCCATCACTGGTGCCAATTGCAAGGCAAGTTCCTTCTTTTATCCAAGCCAGAGATGAAATGTATTTGTAACTGGAAGTCAGATCAATGTTTTCAACTGCTTGAAGAGTTCCTCCATTCCAGATGTATGCAACAGGTCCTACAGCAAGAGCAATGAGATTTTCAAGGCTCCAGTCTAGTATGTTTAGATCTAGAAGAAAGCAACCAAATATTACTACAAAATAATTGTAGGTGATAGGATGGGGTGATAGGGGGTATGGTTTGGGGGAAAGAGGCTTTTTTTTTTAATATATATAGAAAAAGTTCAAGAGAACACTTCTATAAAACCCTTACTGGCAAGTATTCCTCCTTTATGAAGGAGAGTATCTCTAACAAACTAAGGTCTTCATTAAGTCTAATCTCCACAAACTGGTAAGTTTACACAACAGGATCTGACTTACAGCTTCCTCACCAGAAATGCGAGGAGGTCTGCATTTAGGATCAGCACATCGCTTACTCTAATTTCTGCCACCAGAAATTAGTCTCCTTCACCAATAGCTGCAGTTTCAAAAACACCCTTGTTCCACAGTAATTCTTGCTATTTAGAAAGACATAGGAGAGAGTTTATATGCTACAGTCTGTCCTACATCCTTGGGTTAATAACATTTACCCTGCACATGGTAGGAGCAAAAATGCAGAAATGAATTAGGGAGTTCTGATCCTCACCTTCAAAGCCTGCTCAGCAAGCATATGACATACTGTTTCCCCTGCCCCTGATGCCATGTGCGTTGCACTTGCAGATCTTGACAAAGCAAGTCAACTACAGCAATTAGCCTCAGAACAGCCTTCTATGTCAGGTAGACCAAAGGAAGTTGGTATACAACATTTAATACCAACCTGGGACATTCTCCCGTATCAACGGAAATCCTCAGCTGTCCATTTAGGACAGCTTAAAAGTTATTTTGTAGGACACCTGAAGCACAGAAGATTGTTACCACAGGCCAAGGTCTGACGTCGTATTTTGGTAACTAAAATCACTCTGAAGAATGGCTGAATCCATTAGTCAGCTGTTTGACTACAGTTCTGGTTGTTGCAGCCAGAAATCACTTTCAAAAGACTTCTGTTAACGCTATTAGCCTTGGGACACACCTTGTGCACAACCACTGTAAATCTTACAAACAAACCTTTGTCCTGTTCATAGATACACACTTGCGAATATATGTTGAAAAAATATCAATAGGGACAATTATAAACACTTGCATATACAGAGTTATTAGTTCTATCTTATGAAGTGTTAAAACACGTATTTGCTCCTGTAGACTAGAGAACTATGTGTTGTTCATGTGTAACCTGTGCATGTTTAAGCTTTGTCTGCGCACTACCAAAGACATAAATGAAAATTTAGTTCAGAAGGTATCTGTTATCAAAACAATAAACAATGTCACTGATCTCTTGTTTTGGGAGACATTTCAAAATCCTCTCAATAAAGTTGCTGCTTTGTTGACTGGCTGCTAGATAGCCAAGGCCAACAGCTTTTAACTTTAAGCAGAGGTAAGTATATTGGTTTGATCTGAAAGTTGTATTGAGATGTATAGCTGAAAGAAACTGCCTAAGAGTTAGGTAGTATTGACTCTAGAGTTTGATCAATCATGTCTCCGTTCTGGGACGGGCAGTTTTCAAAGATGCATCCTTGTAAGAAAAATGGCATCATGCATATGCCCTGCAGAGTTTCCGTTTCAGGTAAAAAGGACACACCTTCACCATATTTCTTGAAACATACACAAGAATTCCCAAAATCTGCAAAAAACACCACAGAGGAGAAATTAACTTACAGTAATCATCATGCAGGCCAGTAATATGAAGCCTCACTTCTGGCTCCAATGGTATGGAAGACTTCATGGTGACAACAGCTCTAAACTCATTCCGGGTCCTCTCCTGGCATCCTGTATTTGAAGATTTGTCACACACAGATCAGTAATGCAAAACACCACCAGTTTTTCTCAGGCCTAAGCCTTTCACATTCTTACTATATTTGTCTCTCCATGGCCAGAGAAGGCCAGAAAGTCTAATTTATCCTAGGTAGGCTCAAAACACTAGACACACTAAACTAGGTGAAAGCCACCTTACATCACTTCTTTCAAACCTCCATGGAGTGAGTCAGCTAGAACAGAGAATAAGGTCTGCTATATTTTATTTAAATTGTACCACAGAGCATCAGGGTTTTTTGCCTTTTTCACCTTAGTTTTCTGTCAAAAGTTTTTAGTAGCAGAATGTTTTATATGTGCTCTCCCACTTCAAAACCTTCTCATACAGCAATTACCTTTTTTGCTTTCTGGTGTTAGTT
>VZZY01008111.1:23450-35568 GCA_013400335.1 Eurystomus gularis
GGTCGGGGCTGCGGAGCCGGCGGGGCACGGTGCTTTCGGAGTGCGGGGCCTGCAGAAACGGAGGGAGACAAAGCACCGAGATTAGTCACGGCTTAATGTCATGCCACCCCTTCGCGCTTTGCTCCGCCGGGCCCACCCCAGAGCACAGGCCGTGGAGCGGCCTGAGGATGGTCCCAGCAGCCAGCCGTCTGGGTGGAGAAAGAGTAGGGGGGGGGGGGATCAGAAAGAAACAAAATGTTTCTGGTCAGATAAGTACGTTTAAATCAACTGTCACACAAAAAGCCTGTGGCAGAGAAAAAAAAAAAAAACCACACATTTGTGTCAGTCATGCACTAGGCTACAGCACTGGCCTCTGAAATACCCAAGGCATCTTCAGACATTTAGCTGAGGTTCATGGGCCTAGTCTTTCCAGAGAGATGGGCATTTGGGCAAACCCACATGCTGGCCACCAGGAACCAGGCTGGTTTTCAGATCTTCCCCCAAAGAGGGGCTTACATCTCTTCCGATTTCTGAATCTTCTAACAACCGCTGCGGCTTGCTCATCGTGAAAAAAGAACAGAAGATTGGCAAGGATTGTGAACATGCTCAAGTGACTTGCAGCTGGGCTGTCAAAAAGAAATATCGCACTGATTGTTGGCTAGCTTTGTGTGCTCTAAGTAGATTATCTGTGTTTAAATGAGACAGGGGTGTGAAGGACTTAGAGGCACCTTATCAAATACGAGATTCCTGCCCTGTTTTGGGAAAGATCTAAGCGTACCTGCAAGAATCCTTGATATACAGGAGAAAGCAGAAGGTTTGAAAGCTTTTTGTTTTCTAGCAAGGTCTGAGCCGCAGGATGCCTGTGCCCTGCTTATGTGCCTTGGCCCATGTGCTGCTGCAGAGATCCTCTGGTTCACAAAGTAACAAGAATAAATTTACTCTTTGCACTTCAACCATGGTTTTGAGGTTGTTCCTGCATCCTGCCTGTGCCAGCTCACACACTTATGTTCTTATTTTTAATGTTACCTTACACTTCTTAATATATTAAGGTGGGGCCCCATCCCTGGAGTCATTCAAGGTCAGGCTTGATGGGGCTCTAAGGAACCTGACCTAGTTAGAGATGTCCCTGCTTAATGTATGGGAGTTGGACTAGATGGCCTTTAGAGGCCCCTTCCAACCCAACACATTCTATGATTCTGTGATTCTAAGACTAAATTACAGGTTTACATTTTCTACTTTCAAATTCACTCATACAGCAATCATCAGAAAATCATAAAACATAAGAATGTATGAAAATTTGAAATATAAGAGCCTAGGTAATACTAAACACAAGATTTTCGTTTTTTGAATAGTTTTAAAGTAATGTTTTAGGGAAAGAAACAGTAAGGAAGCACAGCAAGAATAACAGTCTTCTGGATCATTATTAGATACTCCAGTAGATATCTGTACTATATTAAATCTTGTAATTTTTTTTTTCCTGAAAAAATACTACATGCCAATTACAAGCTGTTGAGACAACACTTAGGTATTGGGATCTTTCATGGATTTTCTGAAATCAAACACATTCAAATTTGCTTTTAAAGTCAGCATTAATCACCTGTGCATGCTTGTTGAGTACAGCTTTGTTCATCTCAGCACAAGATTCTGTACCTTTTCTGTCCCCAGCACTGAAACACCACACTCACAGGCCTCGCTGCCAGGCAGAGATCTAGCCTCACATGTCCTCAGATCACAGGAAGCACCCATAGAACTACTGAAGTTTCAGAGTATTTCCCAAGCATCTCTGTTACACAGAACTGTGTGAAACTCTCTATACTGTCTTGTTAAACACAATGGACATGGACTTCAGCTATTTAGAGATTATAGGAATGATTACACATACCACTACGATACTGTACAAAACAAGGATAGTTGGGGTGATGCCAAAGTCACTGAAAAGTAACAGATGCCTAGATTCCAGGTTTTACCTTCAGGAAGTCCCATTCTATTTTCATCTTTTAAAATGTAGATTCCAAGTGCAGGAAAAAAAAAAATCAGAGCAATAAGAAAAACAACTGAGACAGAAATCACTCTTTGATGGTGGTTTGGACAGGGAGAGTTAGCAGAGATTGACAAGCAACATGGGCTGAAAATGAATTAATAGCTTAGAAAAAGCTCAAGAACAGAAATGTGAGGACAAAAAATTCTGAAAGCTAAGAGGAAGAGGTGGAATAGCAAATGGACAGAAAGAAAGAGGGAAGAAATGAGCAAGGGAAGACATGAAGAAACAGAAAATTTGGTTCCAAAACAAAGCACTGTACCAGCTACTAGGCAGAAAACTAACTCTATCCTGGTCAAAAGCAGGACACTGAGGTATAACCACCAAGAATAACATGCAGTTGTCTTTAAAATATAAAACAATAAAATGAAGACAGCTAAGACACCAGACTCGTGTAGCTCTGAAACTCAGAGTTTCTTTCACAAGTGCCTTAGCAAAACACTTCTGGAGCTACCTGGCTTATACCTGAGGTTCTTTTCTCATGCAGAATTTCCATCTTCTAATCTCAGCACAGCTCATTGCCAGTTAGCCAGCAACAATTAAAAAAGCGACTCCTTTTCCACCATCGGTCCCCCCACCCCATTACAAAAACACCGTTTTATTATCTTTACTTATGCCAGCATATAAACAAGGAGGTTCTCTCTGTCCCATGAGCTATAAAAGAGTTTTACAAGCAACGCTGCATGTGATCCCACAGCAGCTGATGAGAAGCAGGGCTGAGGCTGCAAACAGGGTGGTTTCAGCCATACTGCCTTCCTTCTACCTGCACAGCTGGCCCCCAGACTGCTTCCCCAGGTCTGTGTGACAGCATGGATGCCTGCTGCTGAACAAGTCTGCCAGGGACACCTGAGGGACCCAGGGGGTGTGCTAGAGCTGCACTACTCACCCATAAGAGGCCCCAGCAGCTCTCAAGACAGTATGCAGACAACACTGAAGTACCCCACACAGATCACTTAAACACAGCAATCAGCATCCTTAGGTGATGGGAACACTGTTTTCATTAATATCTCTTTTTTTCTCTCTCTCTCTTTTCTTTCTTTTTTTTTCCCCCCACCCAGAGAGATTTCTGTGCTTTACCCAAGAACACTGAAACTCAGAATAGGCGCTGTGATAGGAAACAGCCACTTCTGCAGCAGGGACAAAATGAGCAACTTTGTTCTTTCCAGTCCAAGCTGTGAGTTTCGTATTTCAGCTCCGCCTTCACATTCCAGGCCTGCCCAGGCTCCTCTCCAAAGATTTCAAAAATGGAGCCTCTCACAACTACTTATCCTCTGAAATACTCAGTGCCCAAAACCAGGGTCTTTGTTGTTTTTCTGTCAATGTTTTTGTGTACTGCTATTCTTTGCCTGTTGCAACTCAGATTTTTTAAACCGAAGATCAAAGATTTTTATTCTTTTGAAGTCAAGGATTCACGAGGAAGGATCATTTCCTTGGAAAAGTACAGAGGGAAAGTAAGTTACAACTTCATTGTATCTTTGCCTCGAATCTTTACTGAAAAACAGGTGTCCATTTTGTAGATAAAAAAAAGTTTTGTTACACGAATTTTTGGCAGGTATTTGTGCTAAGTTTCTGTTCTTGAAACAGTAAGCTGGAGATAAATTTATCTAGGCCTGCTCCAGGAATTAAGTATTAGATCTAGTAATTAAATAAATATTTTTTTCATATTCTATATTATAAATCATTATACCCTAGGAATACAGTATGTGCATTTTAATATTAGTTAAGATCAGTAGCATATTGTGTTGAATTCTGGAAGCTGATCTTGTAAATACAAGATTAGTGCCTGTCTTAAATAACTGCTTTTTTATATGCTTATATCTGAACAAAGTTCAAAGTTGAAGTTTATCCATTTATTGGATTTTTTAAACAGGTTGTCTGAAGGGAAATATCTTAAGCTGCTATCTTCCTTATCTGTTTAATGAAATTACTATCAGACATTAAATTTAGCCTTCGGGAAGGAACATTTGTGGTAGTGGGAGATGCCATTTTAAGACTTAATTGTAATCTCTAAGCCATCTCCAGTTTTTTTTTCTTACTATTATAACTTTATTTCTCTGAAGGCAACTTTGGTTGTAAACGTGGCCAGTTACTGCCAACACACAGACAAAAATTACATCGCCCTGCAAGAACTACACAGAGAGTTTGGTCCCTCCCACTTCANGAATCAGAGCCTAGTTCAAGCCAGGAAATAGAATCTTTTGTCAAAGGAAACTATGGAGTAACCTTCCCTGTTTTCCACAAAATCAAGATCCTAGGATCAGAAGCAGAGCCCGCCTTTAAATTTCTAATAGGTAACTGTTTTCTTTTATATCTCAAGCTGCCTGTAAACATGAGTATGTATTCTCCCTAAATCCCAGTCATAGTTTGTTAGGAAATATAGTAGTCTTCACAGTCTATGGAGAGAAACAGGCACTCAGCGTACAATTTGTCTCATTTCAATGTGGATATCAAAAATACGGTCAGAAGTGTTGTACTCTGAAAACATCTGTTTCTCCTCACTGATTATAAAAACAGCCTACTGTGACCAGCCCAGCTAGAAACATCCATTTTGTGCATGTGCACAGACTTCCACCTACAAAATCTCATTTCAAATTATGTGCCTTTTGTTGAAGAACAACTTTTCTTATGGACAAATATTGGGAGAGGTCATAAAATTACTGGAAAATTTTACATAAACACATGCAGATTATAAAATTCCTTCTTCAGGAGAGCCATATGTCCACCTTTATGCAAACCCTACTGTAAAGCAGGACTATATATACTGCAGTTATAGACAATCACTGATTGGCATTAATTTGTCTTGCAAACTTCAGGGCCCAGCCTGCAAAACACACTTGCAGAAATACTCCTATTTCAGTAGGCATTTATTTACTTAAAGCCTCGTACTCTTACAAGGAAAACAAAACTCTCTTCACTTCACCAATGAGCTCATAGACCCAAAGCCAACTTGAAAAGACTCTCTGAATATTCCAGAGCTTTGGCCAGGTCTTTGACCCACTCTAAACACTAATATATGAAGGAGAGGTTAATTAGAACATAAGCCTTCTCTATCACATCATTTTAATGAGAAAATAAGGTAGGAGAAGGCCCAAGCCTGTATTCCATCTCCCTGCCCCAAGATAGGATCACAATTACCTAAATCAGTACTACATGTGCTTCTTCAGATTATTACACTAGTCACATGAGAGATTCCAAAACCTCCTAGTCTATTCCAGCTCTTCACAGCTCCTCTTGTCAGAAAACTATTTCAACATCTAAATGAAATCTTTCTTACACCACTTAAGTCTGCTGCTTCTTGCCATATCCTCTGTGATACCTCTTATGTACTTGAAAATTATTATAATTTAGGCATCATTTAAGTGGTCACCATTGTCACTGCAACTGTGTTTATTCCTACCTCCCCTTAGGCATGTCACCAAAGGCATCAGGTAAAGCCTTGTTGCTCTGAGCTGCCTGATGTCCAGTGGAATCATTGAATGCACTCTGTAGGTGCCTCTCAGCTCATTATAGAGGAGACTAGAGTGCGTAGGAACTAGCTGAGTGGGATAAATCGAGATTCTAACTACCATTGCAGTCAGTATCAGACATTAATACCTATACAGAAATAGAACAGCCATATTCACTGTTCATTCTTATTTGACATCCTGTTCACTCACAAGAAGGGAAGAAGGTCCTCTGGTACTAGTGTGACTGCTAGCTACAATTTGTCCAGCAGTGTCAGATATTCTAGTGCAAAGAGAATCCACTGGCAGCACAAACATGGTGCCAAGGCCTTTACACAACTGCTTCTTGTTGCTATCATAGTGATAAGGCATTTTGTTGAGCAAGCTCAAGGTTTGTGGCCTCACCTTTCCTCAAATAATATCCAGTTTCCTATATGAGTGTGTACTTTGTATGAGTTAACTCATATGCATTGATGAACACTGGAAGAATATTCAGAGATGAGGTTATGTTACTTCAAGATCGATCCTAGATAGAACAAGTCAGCAAAGGTGATTAATAGCTGGGCCAGACCCTCCATGACATGAGCTTTACCATACCCGTTTGCTTGTCATGGTGTCCCCTTGTAGCCATGACATTACAGATGTAGTGCAATGGCAAAATTCAACCCACTGCTCCCTAGAGTTCAGCACTGTTCCCCACTGAACAACTATTCCTCCCTCAAAATCTTCTGGTTTTCTGCTAGTTTTCTCAAAAAAAAAATTTACCTCTAAACCTGTGAGACTTTCTAAGGACAAAGCCAGCGTCAATAAACTGCTTCTGCCTCCTCTAGGAACCACATAGTTTCCCGTAGGCTCTCAGTCTCACAATTTTTGCCAGGTATTCATGATAGCAAAGGTACTGGTAAGGTTTTACCTCATGGGATGAAAGGAGCTGCATTAAGCCATCACCAGTATGACTTCCTGCTCCCATTTCACTTCCCCTGAACCAACATATAACTGGGCATTCCCCAAACGAGTATGCAGCCCTCATATCCTCCTTCCTAGGAAGCAGACCGTAAGAAAAAGTAAGAACTCCTAGGAGAGCATAATTCACTTCCTACTTTTCAGATCACTAACATCAACCTGTAAATCCATATCCAGACTACTAGCAAAGAAGAAAGTGGGATTACTTCAGCAGAAATAGTTGAAGAATTACTGCAGGTTATCTAAACAAGTGTTAGCCACTAAAATTATCCAATGCCATTCTTACAGATTCTTCAAAGAAAGAGCCTCGATGGAATTTCTGGAAGTACCTTGTCAGCCCTGAGGGTAGAGTTGTGAAATTCTGGAGACCTGAAGAGCCCATAGAAAGTATCAAGCCAGAAGTAGCAGCATTGATCAGGCAAATTATCGTGAAAAAAAGAGAAGACCTCTGAAAAAGCCAGAATTCAAGCTGTGAATCCATTCAACAGTATGGGTACACAGCCTTACAACATTCCTGGGATACGCTGCTAGAAGCTAAACCATCAGGTGATTTTACTTTTATTTGATGTTAGTATTTCCAATTACACTATGTCTATTAGTGTTGGATTGGCTCCTGCAACAGCCTTGAGAACCATGGAGGTTACTGAGACTGGTTAGGCACTTAGTATCTGCAGGGATGAACCTTCAATTTGCATAAAGTTTCTGAATGTTTATTTAAATTGCTGGCAACAGCTAATTACAATTGTCAACAGCAGGGAGATAGCTAAAATGAAGATTTGTTGATAAATTACTTAGTATTTGCACAGAGGGGTTTTGTTTCCCATCTACCAGAAACAAACAGATTTTTATATTTCATTAACACAACTGCCCTGGCTGAAAGACATGGGGCCCAAAGGCATCGTAACAGGGTTTTTAGAGACAAATTCAATTGAATATACAAGCTTCGCAATATCTCCTCGAGGAAGATTACTGAATTGTGAAGCTTTCAACTTAGTTGTAAAGATCTGCACATAGAAAATAAAACTATTACAAGAAAAATAAAAACTGCAAAAATATTTCCTTGCCTGCTTTGTATTTTGATTCATTTTACATTTCACCTTCACAGCAACCCCTTTAACATCTTTAGCCTTATCCATACACTTGCACTGCAGTGCAGTACCTCAGCTCATTGCTTGCTGGATTCCCAGTCTTCCGACCTGGATGAAGGCAAGATCATGTGTATTCACACAGGCGTATTGGGTCCGGCTGAGCTGGACCCAGTTTTCCCCATAGCAGCCCTCATAGTGCTGTGCTTTGTACTGGCAGCTAGAAAGGTGTTGGTAACACACCTGTGTTGTGGCTACGGCAGAGCAGTGCTCGCACAGCTCGTGTTCCAACATTTCCTTCCACAGTGGGAAGGGGCAGGCAAGATCATGGGAGGGGACACAACCAGGACAGCTGGCTCAAACTGACCAAAGGGATATTCCAGACCATGTGACATCTGCTCAACAACAAGGCATTTGCTTGGCTTTGCTTTGATTAAACTGCTTTTATCTTGACTCATGGGGTTTCCCCCCCCACCCAAGAGCAGCTTGGTGGACACCTGGTGCCCAGCCAAGGTTAAACCACCACACATGGTTGCTTGCAGCAGGATTAAAGGGGCAACAAAAATCAACAGCCTGGCACTTCTAACAGACTTTTCTGAGACAGTCCAAGACAATGCTCCCCAGCCAGCTACCCCACATCTCTGGAACAAAACAAGTAGAAGTATAAGAAGGGAATGAAAGTTCATGCCTCAAGCCCCACTATTCTCACCTTGCAATCTCCCCAGTCCTGCAAACTCATTTCTAGTTGTGTTCCAGTGTTCTATTTCAAACTGCCAAGTGTTTTGATTTATCTGTTTGATGAAGGGAGATGGTATCTTGGAATGAGGGACCTCATTCCAGCTGTCCAAGTCTTAAAGGAGGGGTGAGAGAACAGAAAGAGGAGAAACCAGTGTCTCAGAAGAGCTTTCTACATGAAAAAGGACTGGTAACGTTAGTGCTGTTCTCTTGTAATACTAACAGTGACTGAAAATACCTGAAGTGCTTCAAAACAAAAGATGCCACTTAACTACATCAAAAAGGTGATAAATTCAAAAACAACTAGGAAAAACGTATTTTTTCATCCATTTATGAAATTCATTGGTGAATGAAAGAGAAAAATCCCTGAAGGATAAGGACATAAAAGGATTTTAAAACACTGAATAATTACACTGATGGGGAGAATTAAACAAAGTCACCCTCAGTAACGACAACCATCACTTTGGACGGGAAATCAAACCTTATGCACAACAATTTTAGCCACTCTAACTTTCATAGATCAGTTAGGGCCTATGTAAGGGTCTAGTTAGTCCAAACACACCTAGTTGGAAGTGATTGTGCCCCTGTACTTGGCACTGCATAACCTCATTACTGTCAGCTCTTCTTCCCAGAAAATTGCCTGGGAGTGCAAATATTCTAAACCCATTTTAGTCACCAGCTGGACAGGTCCCTGTTATTTCAAGTAATATCACAAAATACTTGTTTGCTGAGACCACACATCAATGCTCCAGTAAACATCAGTGGTGTAAGAGAAACTTATTCTCATAGGGCCCAGACATGAAACTCCTACTTAATACTTACATAATTTAGTGAATTAATTTAGAAACCTATAGAATTAGCTGTATAAGTGTGTCAAATACAGTTACGCTTATTACTATACCCTACATTCACTCTGTTTGCATAACCTAGTACAGCTCCTTTCAGTCAAGGGAACTAAGCAGGCATGGGGTCCAATACCAGCTAAGGATCAGGTGAGATATTTATAACAACAGTGTTTATATTCCTGTGGCAACAGTGATGTGCTAATGTAACAGTGTAGTCAGTTGCTGCTGTATGAAGAACAGCTAAATGACAATACACTGCCACATCACCACACACAACATGATGATCACCCTGATTCTGCCAACTTTCACAAACATTGGCCCTGTTTCTCTTCCTGGAGATCTTCACTTTGCAAGGCAACACAGAGCAGCACCCAGATGAAGCAAGTGATAGCAAGGAGTTTATTTTGCATTCTCTAAGTGCTGAAGTGCCCGGATGAGGACAGAGGTAATACTCCGTTGCCTGTGGCAGTATGTTAGATAGAAGCTTGCAGTGTAACATCAGTCAAAATGATCGATGTGTTTCCAGCCTCTGGTCTTAAGTATAATAATATTATGTCCTATTCCAATGCAAATGGTGTCTCCTGGTTGGTGAAACTATGTGCAGCTGTTTTAATGTACTGCTGTTCACAGGTTCTGAGAAGTAAGTGGGAAAGAAAAGCTCTGAAGTTGACTTTTTTATAGAATGGAAAGGTAATTATTTTTCAGATGCAGCATCCAGGCAGTTAGTGAACGTGAATTTAAGCCTATTCCACATCTAATTGCTCAGATTTAAAAAAAAAAACCAAACACAAAATCAAAACCAAAAACAAAACACAGCTTCCCCAAGAAAACAACCAACTTGCATTTGCCAAATGTCATTATAAAAAAATTTAAACTTTACAAAATGTGACATTTTTAACTGTGCTTCTTTTACTTTAATAAAACTTACAAAGCTTAAAACTTAAAATGTTTGAATTATTTACCATTTCAAGTATTTATAAACTCCCTGTTACCTTGGGATCTAAAAGCAGATGAAAACCAGTGTCTAAACCAAGCAAAAATTCTCACAATTCTTTGGATGACAGTGGATAACAGAAACACAAGGTGCCACTATAATACCAAAAATGAGCCTGACAGTCAAAAAAAGCAATAATCAGGTGGACCCAAAAGATCCCTTATACAAAAGTAGTAGCTCTCCATTTTGATGATCAAGGTATGTGGAAAAGGAGAGCAACTGCATGTTAGCTGATGTCAGATCTTCAACCAGCTAGCATACACTGCCATCCCATCACACACAGACACACCACCTGCCTTCCTGGAAACCAAAACCCTGGCAGTTTCCAGAGGAGCTGCCTTTGCACAGCGATGAACTGGCCCTGCAGCGGGTGACAGTGCGGTAGTGACTGCTACATTCAGATACAGCAGCCACCTAGCAGTACACTGCCAACCAGACACAGAGTCCATGCACAGCAAGGTGTTTCATGAAGTAACATGCCTGGAACCATCTCTTATTTTCCATCGAAATTCAGCACTGCTCACCTGTTTTGAGGTTCATATTTCATATAGGTATATATGCAAGCTCAAGCAGTAAATACTGTCATGAAATAATGGCACAGGTAATATTCTGATTCACCAAGACCTGAATGAAAGTCATAGTATAGAACCTGTGTGGAGTATGATCAGAATCAAATCCCAGACTCTCCATAAGGACATGGATAGTGTGGAAAACAGTTTCTCTTCTTAGTTGTAGGAGTACCAGTATAGTGTGTTATCTCCATTAATCAGTATCACACACACTTACATCAGTCCTGTTCTCCCTTGGGGCATCCATTTATGGTCACTGTTGGAACTCATC
Organism: Eurystomus gularis; assembly: GCA_013400335.1. Lineage (NCBI taxonomy): Eukaryota > Metazoa > Chordata > Aves > Coraciiformes > Coraciidae > Eurystomus > Eurystomus gularis. The sequence continues at coordinate 34,373 of VZZY01008111.1, forward strand.
CCTTCATCTAGAAGAGTCTAGAATCTAATTGTTTAGTCAATTTTTAGTTATTTTTAAATTAGAGTTTCATTGTTTACTCCATAGCACAGCTTAACTTCAGGTGATGAGCCACACTCTACCTCCATTTACAGCCATGTAATGGAGGATGCATAAAGATCCCAAGATTTGAGCTTATGGATTTAGGCTAGATGGAGGTAAAATTTTACCTGCAACATCCATTTTGTTGGAAAGCCCTTTGAAGTTGTGCTGGAAAGCAGCCACCGTGTTAAGACACTTTGTATAAAAATCAACAAATACAAAATTTGAAGCCTTCACTTCGTAAAAACTAGTCTTAAATCACTCAGAATAAGTCTCAACTCAATACGAACAAAACACTAAAGCACAGCCCGAGTGCTGCTGTTAGCAGCCGTAAAAAAAAAAAACAAACACTGGCTAATTGACTTCTGCTTGTTCCACAGCAAGAGGCCGCCTCTGAGCTTCCAGGATGCTTTTGAATGAAACAATATGGAGTGCAGGTAGCAGCTGTTGACACTTCAGAAACAACAGTCAGCTAACCCGCACTGCCAGACTGTAACGTTCTCCTGAGCTTTGGCCATGAGTACCCCCTCCCCACCACCCCCCCTAAAGCTTCTTCTAGAGCCCGGTAACAATGCGGCTTTTCCTATGGGGTCACTTACATAAAATATTTACATTGGAGCTACATTCTCAGCATGCTGGTGGCTACATTTCTGTACTGTCGCTTGTATCTAAGGGCACACTGCCCTCACCTCCTGCTTCAGCATTTTCAGTACGGTCAATTCCTTCTACACCTTCACCTCCCACTTTACCAGTTTGCATAGTGCAGTCTCACCAAGGCTTTTTGATCTACACCAGCTCCTTAAGGCGCAAGCTGCCTGTTGTCATAAAGCATACCGTTGGTGATTAATAACGTTTCCACCTATGTTCCTACTGCATATGAGAGTTGTTCATTGTCCCTTTTATTTTTACCACTCTCTAAATGTGGACAAGCCAGCTTGCAGTGCGAATAAAAAGACAGCTCTGTAAATCCATCTAAACTCCTTCAATCAGATCAAGTAGGTTTTGCTTTTAAACAGCAAGCAGTCCTTCTAGTGCCAAAGGAGAGAAGCCCACAGGTGTTTTTTATTCCTCCCCTCAAGAGACATCACTTCTGCATAACAGGGTTTTTCTGACATTTC
>VZZY01008112.1:0-32280 GCA_013400335.1 Eurystomus gularis
AGCACCTGAGGGAACTGGGATTAGTTCGGAGAAGAGGAAGCTGAGAGAACTCATTGTTCTCTACAACAACCTAAAAGGAGTTTTGCTTTTTTTGCATAACAAGTATTTATAGTCTCCTTAAGTTCATGATCAAGGAAAGGAGGTTGTAATGAGTTGAGGGTCTGTCTCCTTTCCTAAGTAACAAGTGATGCCATGAGAAGAAACAGCCTCAAGTTGCACCAGAGGAGGTTTAGACTGGATATTAGGGAAAACTTCTTCACTGAAAGGGTTGTTAAGCCCTGGAACAGGCTGCCCAGTGAAGTGGTGGAGTCACCATCCTTGGAGGTATTTGCTTAGGGACATGGTTCAGTGGGGGGCTTGGCAGTGCTGGGTTAATGGTTTGACTTGATGATCTTAAATGTCTTTTCCAACCAAAACGATTCTATCAATGTACAATCAAATTGTACAGCAGTAAAAATATATTATTAGACTAAGATAGGTCATTCAAAAAAAAAAGAAAAAGGCCTTGCATCAGTCAGCACTTGTTAAATGCAAAGACCAATCCTGTTACCAAGAAATTTTTTCATTCTTAAGAGGTTTTCTTCCTTAACCCTCTGAAAACTAAGTAGCTGATTGGAAATAAAAGTGAGTTTTCAATCATTACAGATTAAAAAATTTCAGAAGATGAAGTTGAAAGCTATATTTTTACCTGGAATTTGTGGGCAAGTAAGAGTGAGGCACAGAAAAATTTTAACATCTCCGTAAGAATCTTTAAAAGACGCATGAGAAATCCGTAACACTACACTTGACAATATACAGCTAAAATCAGGTGGTGAGGTTGATGATAAATAGTAATTTATGTTATTGTTTGGCTACACAACATATGGAATATTTATCTCCATACTAAACAATACAACCAAAGTAAAGATAGTTTAAGTGGGTGAAATGCTAGGAAAACGAAAATTTTCTTTTTATCTATACTGATGATCTTTAGATTGATGGGGGAAAGAGAGGCTGATGCATGTGGGCTAAATAACGAAAAGGAACAAATTATTCCTGTGTTTGAAAGGTACAATTCTTATTTCTGTCCTCAGATTCCACATTGCCGAAAGCTTTCCAGTAATACAGAACTATTATAGTGAATTGATGTGCAAAAAAGATTTGATAAATATGCTGTTATTTCCCAATTCACTGCAAGTGATGAATAATGAGATATAAAATCTCAATAATTGAATATATTTACAAACTTTCAGTTTGCCACAATGATGAAAGGTGAATCTGTTCACAGCATTTAAGTTTCGCATATAACATTCACTATGCCTGCTCTCTGCCAAGGCAAAGCTTTCCACTACATTTCTCTTGTGCTTTCATTGCTTTTCACAAAGAGCATCCACCCCAGCCTCTTTCTTATTCCTACTTACTCTAGTATTAAATGTATCACCTTTCTAGCCTCTTGCACATCATTCCCTCCGGTCTGCACCTGAACAATACTGAACATCTCACTACACAGACTTGAGACAGACTCTACTACAGTTTAGCAGCGTAACTCCACACCTTTATTGCTTTATGTGACATACTTGCCTGCATCAGCAGGTTACTGGGCTCCACAGCCCGGAGGTCCTTTCCAGTCCTTGTCCCCATATCGTCCTATGCAGCACATGGTGCAAGAGAGAGGGGAGAAGTCTGGCAGGTGGAGCCATTTCTACCCACACTGCCCCCAGCATCTCTGCTGAATCTCAGGCTGGCCATCCCAGTAACAACACGCTGAAGTGACTATCTGTAAAAATCTTTTAACTGGGGCAGCAGGACCAGCTTTTGTCTCCATTAAACTTCACCAGAGTGACAGCAAAGTCACTTATCCTTTAGCTGATAAGAAGAAAAAGTAGCAGCGTGAGTACATAAGTGGGTAATATTTTTAGCATCTGGGCTTATCAAACACAGCCATTTTTAATTCTCCACATGTTTCACTGGCAGTGATGCCACGTACTCTTAAATTAGTGTGAGTAAAAAAATACCAGGAAAGAACAGCAGAAGGCAGATGTGACATAGTGGTAACAAAACTTGGAGATGGAAAGAGACTGGGAGTATTCTATTCGAGAGGTTCTGACATCCATTTCAGAAGGAAAGCTAATGAAAACTTGTATAACTACTATAAATTTTTTTAACAGCCCATCTCAAATTTTAGTCTGTCTTGTTGTGTAATTACACATGAAGGCATATACATACTACACGCAAAGCCCTCCAGCAAGCTGTAAGTGTCATTGAACATGTATTCATCTATAGACATTACATCCTCTTCTAATCTGGCAAAAAGGCAGATAAACTTTTTGTTTAATACAGTTGAGAGAGACTGACAATCCATATCTGGTTTCTTGATTTCTTTAGGTTAGCCTTAACCCTGCAGAGCAAAACAAAGCAGCTGAAAGGAGCCCTAATTATTCATGTAATTGTCTCTGTGCTCCCTGCTTGAGAAATGGAATGGAAAATGGGTAATGGTTGTGGTGCAGGTGTTTCAGCAAGGGTTCTCTTCTCACACGGGATTGGAGCCATGCATTTATGAGTAGATTATGGCTTTGCTTTCCTTCCTTCCTTTTTGTTTTTGCCTGAAGATACCAGTTTTGGACCCTGTAACATATGATTCAATTTTGATACAGACTACCCTCATAAAAGAGCTGAAATGACAACACAATTTTAGCACCAATTCTCTTAGCCTTATATAATTTTTCCCTTTAGGTTACAAAGGTGAACTACATGAATGTAAATTAGCTTAGGAAGGACAGGATGGAGAGGAATAGAGTGTTTCACTGACCAGACGTAGATGTCTAATGTAGACACTCTATCCACCTTCATCATCTAGGTTCCCTTTAAAGTCAGTGACGACAAATAGCCAATTTTAAGGCACGATTTTACCTTGCCTTAAAGCTGAGGTCAGAGGAGTTACACACTTACTTCTCCCTTGATTATATAGATTGCCTTGTACAACTCATTCTCATACAAAACTCCAAATTGCAAAACTGATGTTAAATTAGATTTCACTAATTCCACTTGCTTCCCCACTGAACACCAGCTCACATACCTACCCTTTATCTCAGACCAGAATTTTTAGAGTTACTTTGATTTTTAAAAAATTTTCTCCTTTCATGTGTCTCATACACAAACCTACTAAATGGCTTCAAAGCATTGCAGAGCTCATCCTTACACATTCACTCTTTATCTCTTTAATCCAGCATCCATCATAGTTTTCCAAAGTATCTCCCTCCATCTGTCCTTCCCTCCCTCCCTCTTGCTCAAATTCCCAAATGCTCAGAAATCACTTATTCCTAAGAACAAAAGCTTATCACCTCTGACTTTACTGACTTGTTGCCTACCTCATAATCACATCTAAAGACAAATCCTATCTCTTTACTACACTTTGTCTTTTTACTATGCATTCTTCACTGCAGCTGTAAAACTGATATGAGTTGTAAAAATGGTATAAGTTCATGTTTTTCTATAAACCAGAGTAAAATTCATTTTCATCTGCTTCAGTTTATCAATCTCTGTGTTGAGTATCTTGTGATAATACTTACTGTGAAGGATGGTTTGTAAAGTATTAGTGTTGCTTTCTAGAGTAGATATTCCTCTCTTATAAACTAAATAAATGTTTGAAAGACCCTTCCGCTTTTACATTAGTTCACAAGTCAAGTGTGAGTGCTGAATACACAGCAATAACTTACACTAAGCATTAAGGTTTTGTCAGAAATTTGTCGATACAATGCACGAATAAAAAAAAAAACCAAAACGACTAAACAAATAAAACTCCCTTCTTGTTTCTCATTGATGTATTAGGTTTAGAATAAAGAACTCAGTTCAACATGGATTTGAGATAGTATAGTACAAGTGTGTGCTAACATGTATCTATGTAACTAATAATCATACTGCTCCCATTCTACAGTTCTTTAACTTGTCACCTTAGGAACTGCCTTTAATAGCTTGAATATAAGAAAAAGCTTTGCTCCACTTTATACTTTCATTCTTTGATAATATTTCATTGTCAGTAATACAGTATTTTCAGGCTAATAATGTATTTTTGGAAAACACAAATAATTTGATCTCACATAATTTGGATATTTAAAGTATCGATAAAAAACAGGTGTCATATTTTTGAACCTAGAGTCATTTGTTCAAGCACTGCTCCCAGTAACTGTTCCTGTTACAAAATAAAACCCACAATTGGACGCATTATTGAAAATAACCATTATTAACATCAGAATACACGTAAGGAGTAGTTAGGTTTTGTATATGCTTGTTTCTATGTTTTCAGTGGCCTCTTCCATCCCAGGAGGAGTGTAATTTTTAAGATCTAGTAAATAAAACAACTTTTAAAATTTTTTGAACATTTTTACAAACCAAAATACTTTCTTAACATTCACTGAAGAAGAAATAATAGAAATATTTACCTTCCTAGAATTTAGAATGAAAATTTCAGATTGTCAACAAATTGCAAGCTTTCACTAGTTTTTATATTTAAATAGTGCTGTTATAGTCAGAATAACTGCTCAGATGCTTGTTCATCTTGAGTTTGATACACACACTGTTTGCCTTCCAAGCTTGTCAGTATTAATCCAAACATATTTTTTCATGAGGCCCACTTGTAACACTAAAGAAGTTTGAACAGACCTGATTATACCCTACATTCTCTGAGAGTAAATGTGGCCAGATTTACTGTCATTTCTCTATGCTCCATGTCCAGCTCTGCCAGGGATGCTAACTCTCCTCTGCCCTAAATCAGAACTGAAAAGCTCACTTGTTTGCCTTTTCTGCTCTCAGTCATTTTGATCAGCAGTAGAGACCAGAGTACTCCATGAACGAGTGTCTTGTGTAAAGGGCCTTGAAATGTCATCCCATGATAAGGTGATACAGCTTAAATACAACTTAGATAGTAAGAGTTAATCATGGACATTGAGTGATTCTGCAGCCATGGAAAGTGGACTTTATGAGTGCCAAGGAGTCAGAAATTAGTCAGGACACAATGTATTTGCCACCGGAGGAAATATTAGACAGCTATAGAAGACTGCAAAAGAAAGGAGAGATAAGAGTCTCATACCCTTGATACTTCTCATCAATTCTCGATTGCTAAAAAACTTCTGAAAAATCCTCTCTGTGATAGAAAGCTAGTCTTTTGTACAAGATTTTAGTAAAAACTCCCAACCCAGAAATCTACTGACAACATACTTGAAAGGATGAAAAAATATAACTTTTCCACAAAGCATTATTATTTACATATTGTGGACAGTGTGGAGCTTTTTCCTGTGTGTTAGGTTATTTTATTACAGGCTAATCACTATGAACACAAAGACCCCAGCCAGGATTGGAGGAACAGGCCAGGTGGAGGAACCCAAGTAACGTAACCAGTGAAAAATGGCTCACTGAATCAGCAGCTCCCTAAGACCACCAAGGGGAGTGGTTAGGCCATGGTCCCAGGGTGAAAAGCCCCAGGATGACCCAAAGAAGGAACACCCTTGTATGACCACCTTCCACTCCGAATGAGGTCATTGTCTACAAGGGTTTGAGTCTCATTGTGGGATGCAGGAGGAAGAACATTTTTTGAGACTGTGCAGGGGGATATATTAAATTTATTATGGGCTGTTTAATGGAAGGACTAAAGGTAGAGAATGGGAGGTACCTAGGTGGCTTAGGTAACAAGAGGAGTGGGAACATATATATATCTATACATGTATATATGAATGCATACGCATAGTGATATACGTGTGTGTATATATATGCACTATATATATATCAGAAATAATTGAAAGTTCTAAACCTAAAAATGTCTACATTTACAGACATTAACAAATGTGTTCAGCATCTGAGTTGGAAAAGAGAAACATAAAAAAATAGATTATTTTGATAAAGGAATCCTCTTAGTAACTGGAGAAGTCACAGTGCTGTGGTGACAAAGCAAAACCAGAAAGCAATAAAAGGAGCAAACTTGACCATGTTTATGGGGTACTGATGGAAAATGAGGGAGGAAAAAAAGGCAAAACCATTTAGACAGAAGCAGAACTGTGAAAGAACTGTTGGGGGGTGGGGGGAGAATGAGAAGAATCTAACAGATGAAGAGTTTTGCAATACGTGTGGGGGGAAAGAAATATAAGAGTAGATGCAATGCATTTAGTATATGGGAGAGATACCACCTTACCTATCTAGAAAGGCCAGTGCAAAGGTGGAAATAATCAGGTATGATGAAGACAGTGTGGAATTATCTACTGTGATGAGATAGGAGAAAGTAAGAAATATCTGAAAGGGGAAATCATCAATCATGAGAGACAAATGGGATTCCCTCAGGGAACATGACCTTCACAGCGAATTCTTTTCAAAGAGCTTATAAATAAATGGGTCCCCTTTTCAACAATTCTTCACTTTGTGTTTCAGATTATCAGAGTTACAGTAATAAAGACAGACAATCTTAGCACTTGAACAACTTTGCACCAAAGTTTTTGGTAAATTATGCTTTTCCAATACAGTACATGCTATTCACAGGTTCTGGAGCCACAATTTCTAGCCTCTCCCCATTTGATGTAACTTAAATATTTTAAGAGATGTATGAAAATTCTAGTAAATATTTAAACACAGGTATGCCAATACTATAAACCTTAAGTATCATAAGTAAAGGTTAGCACTGATTTAAATAAAGAATAGCCAGTTTTGATGAATTGCAAAGCAAGTGGTATACTGCTGAGATTCCAGAAAATTACCGTGGATCCATTCTGGGGGGAAAGAGTATAAAAGTGAAACACAATGAGAGCCTGTTACTCATCCCTCTCACACAGTCCAGTAGTGTCAAGTGTTAGGGCTGGGACAGCCACTAGATGAATGACAGGTATTCTCTATTAACCGGTCTCTCTTCCCAAAGGGCAGGAGAAGTGGAATTAAGGGAGAGAGACCCATGGATTGGAAAACAAAACTAAATCAGCTTTAATGAAAATAATAATAATTAAAAAATTAAAGATATACAAAACCAGTATCAAACCCAAGTGCCCGATGGCAATTACATCACTGTCACCACTGATGCTGTGGGCAGGCACTGGGGAACTCTCAACTGGACTCAGCAGCAGACAGGAACTGGATTCAGAAACACACAGATTGGGATGAAAGGCAGAACGGACAGAGTCCTCCTTGGAAGCCAGCCACTGAGGAAGAGAGCTTGACACTTGTAATCCCTCAGCTTTATACTGAATATGATGTATATGGGATGGAATACCTCGTTGGTCAGTTTAGGGTCACCTGTCCTGGCTGCTCCTCCCCACAAGTGCGGCCTTTCACTTTTGCACCCCCGATGTGGTACACAAGAGTTAACAGTGACCTTGGTCTGCACAGGAGCAAGTATAAGCAAGAGCCTTTCTGCATACCAGTCCTTCTATAAAAGTGTTATTGCTTCTAGAAACAGACATTGTCTGTGAAAATATGCTGCTAACTTCAGAAAGTGCAGTTACTTAGGAGAGACTTAGCTGAAAAGTAAAATAATTGAACAGAATTCGTTCTGTTCTAACTTAAACCAGGACAAGTAGGAAAGGTATTTCTAACATGACGTTTTATAAGAACTTCTTAATGGCTCTTCTGCACTGCTTTTTTGGAGGGAGCAGTTGGTTTCACTTCTGATCTGTGTTTCAGTCTTGCAGATTATTTCAGACATGGCTTTGAGAAGAGGGATGTTCAGTCTGTCAAAGGCAAGAGAAACAATGAACTGTGCTCTCTGAAGCATATTCTTGATACTTTCTTGTATGCTTTGTTATGACTTTCTTTGCTATTTTACTCACAACAACCTAGTTGGGTTTAGGTTTGTACTACATATTGTGGTGAGGTTGCTATAAGAACATTTCTTGGTCCCCCTATTTCATTTTGCCAGGTTTTCTGCAGTGCTCCTCTTCCAGATTTGTCTCTTTTTGATTATGGTGTGCATGGTTCCCCCACAGGACAAACAGATGCCAAGAAAACAGCATATACTCCTAATCAAAGTGGTAGCGAGAATCACACCTTCCTCTACAGTCATCTGGTCCAGGCAGTTGTACATTCTCAAGCAACTGCCAAACTTCCTAAGCTGGCACAAGCACTGGCAACAGCTCTCTTCAGAGGGGGCAAAGAGGGAAGACATGTCTTTCCGTATTCAGCATTCTCTTTGGAGAAAAGTTTATATGTATTCCTAGGTTAATAAATTGGAGCATTCAGGCTCAAGTAGGTGTCCACAGCTGCTTGCAGCTCCTACTGAAATAACAGCTGTGCTGTTTTTTTTTTCTTTCCTTTGGATGGACTTGATTGCTCACAATGAAAATTAGAACAAGCTGCTTGATATTCAGGGAAGGTACTAAAAGATACAATTCTACATAACAAGTAAAATTTAAAAAAATGTTTCCAATAAAAAATAGTAGGGGACATAGGAATTAATTAGACTTTCAATCACAATCAACAACCGAACAGCTTCAAATATGTAATATCCACACACACACAGAAAATGCATTAAAGAGCATTATTTTAATAAGTGAGCCTTTCAATAATTATGAAGTGCAAGAATTAAAGTTTCCTGGGGTACTTCCATTTGCCAACCTAGTTTTTCTGGCCTTAATTACATGATCTGATTCTATTTTCCACAGGGTGCTGGCTTCACTCAAAACACATGATGGTGCCTGTTCACTTAACATGCATCTATATAATATTCTGTTGTTTCAGTGAGCAGTCAGACAACATCTGTAGTTATTATTAGCCTGACAGATTATTCAGCATCAGAATTTAAGAACATCAAGAGGTTGCCCAGGGAGGCTGCAGAGGCCTCAACACTGGATGTGTTCAAGACTAGGTTGGATGGGGATTTGAGCAAACTGGCCTAGTGGAAGATGTTCCTGCCCATGGAAGGGGGATTGGAACTAGATTATTTTTAAGGTCCCTTCCAACTCAAACCATTTTATGATTCTATGATTCTATGATTTCACAAACTGATTTCTTTATGCCCCATTTTATGCACGAAGAACTGAGGAATACTAAGAAAAAAAGAAGTTTCAAGTAACTTTGAATGTCCATTCTGAACTGCCTAGGAGCCAATCTTTCAGAGAATTTCATTTTATGTATCCCATCTGATACTGTCCTGGTTTTAGTTAGAACCAAACCAATTTGGTTCAGTCATTTTACTTTTCATCTGAGTATTTTCTAACTAAGAAAGTCTTTCTGCACTTTCTGAAGCTCACAGCATGTTTTTGCAGACAGTGCCTACTTCTAGCAGTGACAACAATTGACGTTTAGAGTTACTACCAAGGATTGGTGTGCAGATCAAGGTCACTGCTAACTCTAGTGTACCACATTGGGGCTGCAGAAAGTGAAAGGCCGCACCTGTGGGGAGGAGTGGCCAGGACAGCTGACCCTAAACTGACCAACAAGGGATTCCATCCCATATACGTCATATTCAGTATAAAGCTAAGGGATCACAAGGGTCTCAGCCCTTCCTGTCAGCCCTCCACTGGCTTTTGCTTCCCGTTTGCCTTCGGGACCCTTCCCTTCCCTTCAGCATTCTTTCTTCTCAGTCCTGCCTTTGATCCCTATTTGTGTGTTCTGGAACCCAGCTCCTGAACCTTGTTCCCGTCTGCTGCTGAGCCCAGTCTGGGACTTTGCCAGTGCCTGCACAGCCTCAGTGGTGACGGTGATGTAATTGCCATCAGGGGGAGGTTGGGTTCAATACTGGTTTTGTATATATTTGTGTATATCCCATTTTATTATTACTATCCTCATTAAAGCTGTTTTGGTTTTCTTTTTCTAATCTGGAAGCCCCTCTCTCATTACCTTCCTCTCCCATTTGGGAGGGGAGGGGGCCGTAAGTCTCTCTTATCCTCTTTGTCTCCCTCTATTTGGGGGGAAAAAAGGGGTTAACAGAGAGAGTCTGTTGTAGGTCTGGTGGATTGAACCTAAACCTGGACAGATAATCAAAGCAGCCTTCTCAGTGACCTCTGTCCCAGCTGAAGAGGCTCAGCAATCCTCCACAGCAGACTCCACCACCTCAAGTTAGTTCTCAGAAAAGAAGAAACACTGCATTTGTGACCTTTTGTAGAAAGGATAGTAAAACCGCATCATTTAGGAACTGCAAGATGCAGGCAACTTTCTCAGAGTCTGGGGTCTTCCCAGTTTTTTTTTCCCAGTGATTTAGCAGACCTCTAATGGTTAGAAGACTTCTCCTTCTTCAAGCATCAAAATCACTAACACTACTCCTCCTTGGTTTTGAAAATTATTTAGATTATATATGTCCCTTTTCTTTGGTAAGGTTACATGTCAACAGTATATCTCTCTCTCTCTATATATATATCTCACTCTACTCACATGAGTGGAGCCAAAGAGATTCCTAATCTATGTAAATGAGTATGTAAATAATCAAGGCTAGCAGAATCAAAAGCTATTGAGAATTTGTTATGAAGAAACATATGTGTGTTGTCTTTCATGTCCACTGTAAACACTGTCACTTGTGGAAACAAGAGTAGACTAAATGTAACAGAACTATGTGATCAGAGTAGGGATAATCACACTTCTTGATTAGCTCTCAAAAAAAGAGTGTGAAAGAATAGGAATAAATTCACACAAAATACTGTAGTGATGCTTTCTGACTTCACTGCATTTCCAAACAGCATCGTGATAAATGGGGAGATATTATATAAAGCTTTGGAAATCCATATAACACTACCTGGCAAAAATTCTAAAGTAAAGTGTATTGGTGTCTGCCGCTGAATGATAATATTTTTCCCATAGAGAAGAAGCTGTTTTAGCTGACTGAAAAATAACTAGTATCCACACTTTGTAGCTTTTGAATTATCTCCTGACTCAAGCAAGGTGCTCCCTTGTATTTTAAAGCTCTGCTAGATCCTGGTATACACACTTCTACTCTGGAATTCTTAATTAAATCTTTTTTCTTGAGACAGAATATTTTTTCTGTTCTACTAAACAACCAAAGTTACAGAAAGATTGTTTTCATCATTTCTTTGTGAGACAAACTAGAGAACTGGAACATTGACCTGAGCAGTATGATTAATTTTGTAAGGGCAGGCAAAAAAAGGAAGTGTTATATTCCATAAGAAGTATGTTTCCTCCAAATTCAGGAATAAGGAAGAGTCCAGTTTACTCTACGTCATAATAGCAGCTCTGAAGAGAAAATGGGGATAGACAAGGCTTTCCTTTCATTGATCCAGTCAGCAGCTATGTCAGATGTAAGATTAATTAATAGTGAAGAACTGATTGAGAATCTAGAGGAAGAAAATAGCTATTACAGTTAATATTTTAATTAATTGGAAGGACTTCAAAAAAACTCAATCTTTTCAGAAATAGAAAAGAAAATCTAAGTTGGAGTAAGCAAGTTAAGATAGATATGCTGGAGACAGTAGATGTAGATAGGTAGTGCTATGAAGTAGGGCTAATCTGGGAACAAGAACTAAGAGTGACAGCATCATCACAGGCATTGATGAAAGCAACATCTCCCAGCTGCTGGGTCTTACTGAATTCCAGCCTCTGCAATTGCCAAAAGCTGGTGTCTTGCATAAAAGAAAGTTGCAACTGATAGTGTGATTGACAGCATCTGTCTCTTTGAGAGACAATCTCTTCCAATTCCCTCTGAGACTTACCCTTAACCTTTGAGAAAACAAAAAGCAATCCAATTGCTATGGCTATGTCACTCTTGGGATGCTGTCCCAACTAAAACATCAAGTGCAAAAGAGCTGACTGTTCTCATGAACAGATAAAGAAAAGCTCAAACAACTAAGAACTTGCTAATCTAATTGACTTGGTTTGCTGAACGTGGAATCTTTTGCTGTTTCTGCTATCATCAATGCCATGAGATTTTTTTCATCTTTGTGTGTACACTTCAAGATCTGTCTTGCATTTTCTGTCTGAAAAAACAAAGTTGTATATTTAGTAGTTTATTCAAAGAATACATCCTAGTAAGTGCAGAAACACAGTAAGCTACATTTCAACTAATCTGAGCACAGTTTGAAAGTACTCCCATTAGCAAGACTGTACTTTTTGATATCAGATGCAAAAAGACAGATGATATGTATGTGAAGGAAATAGAGGAAGCAAAGTTAGAGATCTTTCTGGCGAAGACAGGATCTCTTTAATGATCTGAAAGAAGAAAGGGAATCACAGAAATGTAAGATAACAAGCACATATTACCAAGTATAAAGGAGTAGCTTATGTTCATATGAAAGGAAATAAAAAACACTAGTGTGCAAAAAACCCCAAAGTTTTATTAGAATATGGAAAAAGAAGGCAACAGTAAGGGTCCATAACTATACTTGAGTGATAAAACCAAAAGAATGTAAAGCGGGCGGACACCAAATTACAGATTATTAAAAAAGCACAATAAGCTATTCATTGTATTTTTTCTAAATCTTCAAAAAGACAAATTATGAAGACTCACTTAACAGAATTAACAAATATATTAAAATACACTGAAGAAGAAAACATGCTGAACTGCAGATCAGTCAAATATGAGCATTGGAGCAGAGACTGAGAGATTGAAAACATTAACTTTGGAGTTTTTAGGAAATTAGCCACTGGAATTCTGAATATTAGTAAGTATCTATCAAGGAACTGTAGGGGAGGGAAAAAAACCAAACAAGGCCAAAAACCAAAAAGTTCTCAGGGCTAATAGAGAACCACCTAGTCAAATGAATAATTTTAGAGTTAAGTATTAAAGTTTATACCTGTGAGTTTGTAGAAGATAGGATAGTAAAGCAACCTATATGCATCTGTCAAAAAGAAATCTGTTGAGCTAGTCAAATTTCCTTCTTTGCCAAGCTAACTGGATAAAGGGAAAGTTGCGGATATGATAGATCTTGACTTTTAATTAAAGCTTCTGACACTACTCCATATAATATTCTCATAAATAAGCTAAGGCAAGAGATGGGTGGGTGGACAGCCAGTTGAGAAAGTGCTCTCAGTGAACAATTATCGGTGATTTGCTGTCAAACTGTAAGTGGACTTCAAGTGGGACTAGATCAAGGACTGTAAGAGCTGAGATCTACAAGCCATTTTCGTCAGTTCCACTACTAACGGCAAAGACATGACCAAATTTGGTTGCTAGACTAAGGCTGGAGGGGTTCTAAGCATATTGGAGGCTTTACTAAAAATTCTTTTTAGACTAGATATTGAAATTTCAGCAGCTGGCTGGAATTCAGTAGAAGCAAGTGCAAAGCATTATACCTGGAAAACAGCAATCAAACACAGTCAAAACTGTTGCACTGGTTCAGCCATCATCATTTTATGCTGCCATCAGTTGCCTGATCACACAGGCCAACCCTGAACTCAGCAACATCCCCTCAGAAGTCTTCTTTCAGACAGTCCTGCCATAGGTTCCTGGGGGCCCAGCTCCTCTGCTGCCCACTCTGGTGCCAGCATCGCCTGCTGGACACAACAAACAGAGATGGCTCCCTCAGTGGCCCTTCACATGGAAGGACACCACTGAGAGAGCTCAGCAAGATGCAACCAGCCCCAACAGAAGCCACACCCAGCAGGAAGCTCTTCCAACTGATTGGCTCCTGGTTAATATAATCCTGGCCTCACCCACCACCCCAACCACAACCACCTGGGTAAGGGCAGAGCCACAGAGCCACAGGTGGGCCAGGTTCTGCCTCTGGAACATGAAGCCAATAGGAAAACCAAAACATCCTGCTAGGCTGTGACTCATTCACTGGTCAACTCCAACTTGGGGCCCACAACTCAGGCCCCAGCACTTTAATAACACACAGAGTAAGCTGAGCTGAGAAATATGTAATAACTGTGCTCAATTCAGCATGAGTGAGCTCCAAGTAACGCAGTGTCCTCTTTTCACAACACTTTAAGGAAGATGGAGATAAAATAAAGACAATTGCAGGGAACAGTATGAGGGATTAGAGAAAGAGTAGAAAATACAGCCTGCGAGCAAAGGTTCAAACAATAGAATTTGATTAAAGATGAGAGGACTGAGTAGTGACACGGTAATATGCTTCCAACATGCACAAATGTGTTACAAATAAAAGGGTGATCTGCTTTGCTGTGGCCACTGTAGGGTACAGAAGAAAACAATGTAATTTGCAAAAAATACTATCAAAGCTGCATAGCCAGAAAGTTTTCAATTGTTGAGGTGAAAGAAATTAGGAATACTAGTGAATCATTTATTTGGAAGTTTTTAAGTACAGATATATTGCTGGTTCAGCTTGTTGAAGTGTAGTTGATCCTGCCAAAGTTCAGAGACTGGACTAAATGAGTTGAATTTTCTTCTTGATGTCTTCTATTTCAATCTGTCATTTGATATTGACCACCACATATTAATCAAGTATGACCAAGTAATATATGCCACCTTTAGTATCAGTGATTTCTAAAATAATAACTACTGATGAAGCCACCCCAGGCTTTCAATTTATTTGAATCAGTGGGATCAATCAATTACAGCTGGAGATGCCAACTTAGTAGCTGCAGACTTTCACTTGTTTTAGTAACAATATATATTTAGACAACTGGATAATTAATGACTTGGAGGAATATAAAGGTAACTTTGTCTTTGAAAACCTCTGCTGACAAAGTTATATTAGAGGAACAATTACTATATCGAATGGACTGTGAAACCCACCACATTAAACTTTGAAGAGGCTGTACATTTCATCTTTGACATTACCTAAGTTCCTAAGATAACTGGGACAAAATTTTATCATAGAGGAGGTATGTTACAAAGTTGAATCAGCCTACCCCATATGATTCTACATCACTTCTGAATAATAAAAATTCTGCTTTGATGTCCAGACAGTCTAGACAAGCTGAGACCTTCAGTATGATATTGATTTCTCTTAACTATTATATAGACATCCTGCCCAAGAATCAGGCTTTAAATTTCTTCACATAATCACATGGTATACGTTAACAGGCAAAAATTTCCTGTTGATAAAGAACCAGATTCAGAACAAGCATCTTAAGCTAAATAACTGGGGCTCCTATGGGTTTCACTACATATAGTTTAATTTACCAGTGAACAAAGAAGCTTAAACAAAACAGGGCATGTGGTAAATATAACATGATGCAACAGGAAACTGAAAGAAACTCTAAAAGATTATTACAAGATAAAAAAATATCTAAAATACTCAAAGTACTCACATTTATGTAGAAGTTGATTTAGTGCAGCTACAACAAAAAGGTCATCATTGCTCCCAGGGAAATCACCAGAGACATTTATTTTAATATAAATAAAGTGGGATTTCAGTTTTAAATTACGTCCTTCTGAAGATATATTGCTACTCTTAAGGGAGCACATACATAAAAAGTTTTACCCTGGTTCAAAATGTGCATTGTTACCTTAGTCATAGCCCTGCATTTTTACAGATACGCAATCCACACACCTTTAAGTGCTGAAGAACACCTATAGCTTTCAGAGGCAGCATTGAGTTAGGCTGATACTGTGCTGGAGTGAAAAAAATGTAAGAGCTTTGTGATTTCTAATATGGCATTTTGAAGCAGACAAACTAGGAATCAGAATATCATCATATGTGCCTTAATTGTCTTTTTTTTTTTTTTTACTAAAGAGCATTAGTTTGCTCAGAGCAAAGTTCTCTTTCACTTGCTGTTATCTGCATCCTCTGAGCTCACTCAGAATTTGGGAACAGATTTTGTTAGGCAGTTTTGGGGAGTTGACCCCTTGGCCAACAAAAAAAGGGTAAAACCCCCATCCATCAGGTATAGCTTGAACATCACCAGGAACTTCTATAGAAACAATCATTTCTCATGTGAATGTGTGCTAAAATAACAAAATGTGACCTACAGTAAATAATGTTTTTCACTTGGAAACTTGATTCCTTATCTTGAAATGGCAACATCTTTTAGGGGAAAAATACAATACTGTTAGTTTCTGTTTGACTTATTCTGTTTGGCTTATTTCTATAAAGAGGTCAGACAGGTGTAGCCTCTTGCTTTACAAGAGACCTTCCACATCTCCCTGTGATTTTCCTGTATTAATTTTGCAGAAAGCCTAACTCTATCTCTATTTGGGTGAAACAAGGAAGTCACATTTGTCATTATTCCACTGTCAGAATACAAATAAGAATTTGGCTACATTTGAAGTGGAAATTAATATATATTTATTCCATTGCCTGTTTTACCTGATTATGTCTAATACCTAACTAAAATTAAAATAAAATTTAATATAAAATTAAAGAAGATTCTGAACACCACTGTTGTAAGTGAAGTATTACAATCAAATTGATACTCTGCTTTTTCATAACACTGAGTTAGTGCACTTGTACCATGGCAGAGAAAAGGTATTGATAACATCCTAGCTTGTGCAATATGAACGATCTATCAGCAGTTATTGAATTACACAAAATAGATCTGTTTATCCAACTCAAGCTTTGAACAGCCTGTTCCAATTTAGAGGAAGGTAAAAGGACATGTAAAATCAACTGCAATAGAAAACATGTCATACGTTGCAAATACACTTTATTATGTGAACAGAAGACTCAACAGATTAAGATTAAGATTGTTTGGTTTCATTTAGCCAGAGTATAGAGGGAAAAAAAAGGATCAGAGTTTTATGTTTAATTTAAAAAAAAAAAAATTACAATAAAATACCTTCATAACTACTGATTTTGCCAAGTACCTGAAATTATTCCATTGCTTACAACAACGCAAATACAGGTGACAGTCCTAGTAAAAGGTAAGTAGCACATCCAACGATCCATGAAGCACAGGGCTTTCAGTATAGAGTCAGTATAGAGTTTAATTAACAAAGTTTCACACTGGGCTGGATATTACATTGAGATTTATGTGAAAAAATAAAGGATTATGATCTTTAATGCATTTTTGGCAAGGTATATTTTCTAGTCCGCTCAGGTGAACTGAGAAACATAAAAGGCCTTCATGATGGTATGCAGTAAAGCATTTCAATCATATGTGCAGGCTGTAGAGTCAGAGGGCTGTCACTGTCACTAGCACTGCTAGTGCAGTAAGAGCTATTAGTTAACAAACTCATCTAGACCATCAGATACAATTAATCCAAGCCACACTGTGGATCCTGTCCAGTAGATTTTGAGTCTTACTCATGTTCAAACATGTTATCAGTACAAACACTGCCACTGAGCTTTATCCAGAGTAATGACATTAAAATGAAACAACCTTGATCTCATAGTGTCAGAAATAACTAAATTTATAATGGAACACATTAATGTAAACTCTAAGTTACATACAGAGAAAGAATTTCAGAATATATTCCATTTCCTCCATCCTATCTGTTTTTAAGATCTCAAGAGACTTAAATGGCAGCTACTTATCCTTCTGGTAAACCTAAAATAAATTTTTGCTTTGTTACTTTGGTCAAACTTTCCACTGAATTTGCAGATGAAAAAATAATGGACATGAGTAACTTAATGGAATGAAATACTTTGTTCACATGATAAAGCCCGAAGGTAAATATAATCTAAGCTGATAGAACAAACAGATATAGAAGCATATGAAATACTGTGCAATTTCAGTAATTCAAACTTTTTTTGTACTCTGAATTTGTTCCCGTATTTTTGAATGTCAGAATCTACTGCTGTAGAGGAGTGGGAAGCAGTTAGGGTTGCAGACTGGGGAACAGACTGCTCAAGTTCAAAGACTGAAATGTACAGTGCAACTTAGCAACAAGAATCTTTTGCCTATGGAGTAAATTCTCTGACCATCTCTAGAATTGCTTTAATTAACCCTTCTACACAAATAGCCAAATAATTAGAAAACATTTGAGAAAAATGTTGTTATTTCCTTGCAGGTCAAGAACAAAATAAGCCAAAGTTTTTGAAGCGCAAAATGAAAGTATGTGAACTAAAAAAGGAAAGATATCTTTCTAATTAAATTGTGCTCATTTACAACACAAGAAAAAATGGAATCCAAACAGGGTAGAACTTATGAAAAATTGAGCTTTCATGAGACCACAACCTCTACTGCTGAGAAGAAGTCTCCCTTGTTTGACCTACATATCTCATCCCATTAGCCGGCTTTCTACAGGCTATATATCACCAGAGTGGGTTACGTAACATACTCTAACGTATAGCAAAGTAAGATTTCCTTTTTAGTCGCACAGGTTCCAAATATACAATAAAAACATTAAAAAAAACCAACCTAAACCCATAAAAATAGGTTCATACTTGAAAAAATAGAAGAAATATGACATCCATTAGAAAAAATACTAAGTGAAATATGTCGATGTTAACCAAATATTTCAATCATGAATTAAGTTTTCCTAAATTAAGAAATGAAAATTACAATCATTAAATACTTCTTAGTATTTCTGATTAGGAAGCCTAGAAGCATACTCCAAAGACTTCCATGACAAAAGTAACACTAATAAATATTTATATTCGTATAGCATCATCTTTCTTTTCTCAACAGAGTAGTATACCAATTTTAACCATCTTTAGAGTCAGAGTAAAGTTCAGTAATGCTTGATTTTCTGGAACTGAAATTATCATCAAACCAGAAAGAAAACCACAGAACTGTAGTTCCAAGCTGACAGAACAATACTTTGTATATCAGCAACCAATAAAACACTAAAATGAAATGCTGATTACAGAAAAAGATTAAGTATTTTACAGTTGAACTGGTATAGCCACTTGTCTTTTGCAGCCATTATTGTGAAAAAGAAAATTTTTAAAAATTGAAACCTAAATGAAATTTAGGTTAATAAAAGAAATGAAGATATTTAGCCAGAACACCCTTTTGACTTAAAGTTCTCTCAAGATCTCTGTTACCTGTATAATGCTTTCTGATAAATACCTTGTTCTAGATACCGCAAACACCTAAAGCACAAAAGGTATTTCTCTAACATGGTTTTGCAGGAACATAACAGTTTTAGAACTGTACACAGTCTTACTCAAAAAAAAACCCCAAACCTTTCCAAAGGTGCATTTCTAGAACAGCTTTGTAACGGGGAATCTTCTGACAGTCACTGAGTTCCTTGAGCACTGTGCTGGCCTGAACTCCCCTTTTCCTCTCCAAGTCTTTTCCAAGCAACTGCACCTTCCGTTGAAGGAATTAAAGATTTGCTATTTTCTCCCCATGTTTTTGTGAAAGACTAGTTGCATAGCAGTGCACCAACACAATGTGGGCATTTCAAGAAAAAAAATGAACAGTTTTTAACATGCCTAGCAAAGCAGCAAATGCAGTACCTCTGCTTTTCCTCTGCACTCTCCCATGGACATGTTATCAAAGTGCTGTGTTAAGGTCCTGGTATGCCTGTAAGTACTAACAGACCTACTTCTGCTTCCAATAGCAGCGATGACTCTCTTCACCTAGCAATGTATAAGCAAGAAACATTTCCTCCTCTCTAAGCACAAAAATGAGAGCATTAGGAGTCTGTGGAGGCTTCAGAGGCAGAATCAGGCAATCCAGCTCTTGACTGACTGCTGGATCAAAGATCCAGGCCTTCCAAGAGCTCATTTCAAAGAAAACTGGCGTACTTAGGGTGGGATTCATCTTATCAAGAGCAGATATCTGCAGATTTCTGTGACATCTGCTTCTGCCATTGCTTTTACAGTTAGCGAAGGTTCATCTCAACTTATAGAGGTCTTTAAAATAAAGGTCTGATGAGCAGACCTGAAGCATGGTTATTTCTCTTTGCTGCTTGTAGTGGGAGGTAAGTTGCAGGATGGTAGGTTACAGCTAAAGGGTATGAAAAATGCAAAATGCTGAACCAAAAAACAGAATACAGGAGCAATATGCAGAGAGAAGGAGCAGTAGCAGGATGGAGTGGGTAGTAATGATGAGGAAGAGCTTTGGAGGACAGAACCGGAAACAGAGAAATAAAACAGGGATAAGAAAGCTCCCTTGCATTTAAGACTAAAGCCAAGGCTGCATAGATGAGAAAGACAAAACTGTTTTTTTTTTTTAAATCCGTGAACACAATTAACCACCAAAAGACTTAGGAAGACTTTTCCACCTGCTAGATCTTCCCATTAGAAGAAGGTACTTAGAGGACAACACACTGCTTTTGTTCAGCCATGGAATTAGTGTTTGTACATTGAAGCTACTCTCCTGACACTAACACAAAAATCTTACCACCACCAGGAAAAAAGAATTCACAGATAAACAACTTAAACATTGAGCTGGACATAAACCTTCCTAACTAGAGTGGTTTATTTCTTCAGTGATTGAAATAAATTAAATTCCTGCCTGGCTAAAGAAGGTAAAAATAGGGGTTTAGTGGTTTAGTTCTAGCAAAGATTCAAAAGGTGGCTTTGAAGGAGAAATTTTAGGTGGCTTGTTGTAATGGTTCCAGGAATAGAGAGAAGCAGAAATTAAAGGCTCTGCAAGGTGGGCAGTCAGTAATGCTCCCAGAGTTCTGGATGGGTGCATTTTAATTAAATCAAAGTAAACAAGTCACAGCAGGGCCAAGTGTGAGCCAAGCTGTAGGCAGGCTTCACATACAAGGTTTGAAGGTGAGTCTAAGGAAGTCGGAAGTTGCTGAGGAATGAGAAAAGACAACAAAGAGAGAAGAGCTGGGTAATACGCTTGAGGGAAAAAGGAGGACAGTAACTGTGTCTGCAAAATGATGAATAGTATACAGCCATGAGAGATGAAGGGTTTACAGGCTGCAGGAGAGATAGTATTACTTGTCAGTATGCAGCTGAGATATATCACCCACTCAGGACATGTGTTCATGGTTTACACATTTTTCCAGTCCTTATCTTTACCCTAGACATCTAGAACAAAATACTCTTTTCAATTATATTTTTAAGGTTCATTTATGGGTCAATGACCATATTTTGCATTTTAAAGCAAGTTGGTCCACTTATTTCTGTCACTGGTGAATTGTGCAGCAGTTGAGTGATCCACAGATACTCTGATTTTTTGAAACAAGTTTAGAATCAAGTTTATGAATGTCTGTAGAGATGAACAACAAGAAAAATGTTCTTCAGCCTTGCTCCTCAGGAATTCTACAGCTTGGGACTTGGGAGTTTATTAAAACAAACAAACCAACAAATCCTGAGCTTTTACTTCTTTCATAAAAGGCAGCTCATTCTTTAGGAACTGCTTTACGTGATTAAAGGGAGGAGGAGGACAACATCATGGATGGCTGTATAAAAAAATATACAAAATGGAAAACAAATAAAAAATCTTCATCCACGACAACATTACAGAAGTGATCATCCTGAACTGTTCCCCTTGCAGTGCGCATGTTTTCCCCTGACATCTTCCTTGAATTCATCAAAACTAAATACAAACCTTGCAAAAAATCTAACTTAATAACAAATAACACTTGTGAGCAAGTGGTAGGACAAATAGTCAATATCTTTTTCCCCAGATATTTTATCAACACTTTCCAGGAAAAAGTAAATATTTGTATAGCTCAAATGTTCAGGTGCTCTAACAGTTATAGCTGTGACATATTTTTCTATCTACAATGAAAATGTAAGTTTTTACACTAAAAGTATCAAATCTAAGGCCATCTATCTTACAACCACTTATACAGTACACTGACACACAGTGAAAATTATGGATTTAGCTGTGGGCACAGAAGAATTTGATGTATGTATGGAAAGCAGATTTATTATCAATTGCTACAATATTGCCAGAATGCCAGGTTTCAAGAATTCAATTAATTGTAAAATGCTTTTAGAATTTACAGTTACACAGAAGAGTTTTGCAGGTCATTAAGTGTTCATACTTCTCACCAAAGAGATCTTACATTAAATAGTAAATAAATTGTGTTAAACATATTAAGCTCGAAATTGATTACAATGATAAAAATGCTCATTTTGGATATATATATGCGCTTTTGTCTGAGTGTCTCTTGCAAGAAAAACAGGCTTGGGCTCTTGTTGCAACAGCAAAGACACGTAAAAGGAGACTTTTTTAAACAGCAAATTAAACTTCATCCTTTGTGTTTACAGTGGATGAGTTACCTGCTGGAGGTATCATGGGATTTCTGCATATAGAAAATGCACTAGTTTGATAACACAGATGTAAGCATCGTGACTGTCAGTTAATAACTGCAGCAACGTTCTCATGAAAAGTAGGCTTTTAAAAGAGGGGTTTTCATGCAGAAAGTATTTCATAAACAGGTCCCATCTCAGGTATCTCAGGTTTTTACCATTTTAAGTCATTCTTTATTTCAGCTCTACATTTTTGGTAACTTGATTATGCAAATACAGCGCAGCAAAGATGCATACATGTATCCTTAAAATTCCCAATATATAGCCACGAACCCTCAGTTTTTCCATCCCATTTCACTTTGCTTCACTGTAGTAGTCTGTTTTACATTCCTGACAATTAAGGCTGCCTTAACAATTACAAGCCCAGAGAATACTTTCTTTTCGATGGGAATTCAGTGGTGGGTAAGACAGTTCTATTATCTACAAAAAGAAACCCCAAACCTTTCTTTTCCCATAGTTATCAAACAAATATACCTAATTCAACAAAAAAATGTCAGCACAGGCTTAAGCTGACTATAATGACATATAATGAAATATTTAAACTTGACTGTTTAAAGCAAAGCATGTGCTCTATTGCCCAACTGAGCAGACACCTGAACAAATAATGTATTAACATTTCTTAGGTTGCTGGTTGACACTAGCCAGGAATTTCACAGTTTAATTTTATATGTAAAATTGCATATGCTGTTCTTGGTCCAAGGCCTGACAACCATGTACTTCAGAATGTCTTCTGAGATCTGCAGAGGATTGCTGTCATTGTCCTCATGGCCCAATAAGTCAACAGTAGAACGCACAAATGTCTTATGATAATAACCTTTGACTAACTCACAAACCTAGCTTCTATAAAATCCTGCATCAGAAATATTTTTGCTGCTTCCATGGTGCTTCCTTCCTCTATCTTGTTTTGCCTGCTTAGTTTGGTTTTTTGTTTGCGGTTTTTGTTTTGTTTTGTTTTAAATCCTTCCAGTTCTGGATTTTCTCCAAGAATAGATTATTTCACTTTCTTCTAGTAAAGGTGTCAATAGGTAGACTGCTCACCCTCAGCTACTGAAATATTTATCTTAGGGTTATATGCATTCCAGACACAGAGCATAGC
Organism: Eurystomus gularis; assembly: GCA_013400335.1. Classification (NCBI taxonomy): domain Eukaryota; kingdom Metazoa; phylum Chordata; class Aves; order Coraciiformes; family Coraciidae; genus Eurystomus; species Eurystomus gularis. The sequence goes on from VZZY01008112.1 coordinate 23,008, forward strand.
AGCTGCAATTCTACAAGTGAGTTTTTTTTCCATCTTCACAACATTATTGTGCTTTGGGAACAGCCTAAGCTCTGACATGCTGTAACTACTGAAAGGCTCAAGTCTCACCAGAGCTCTAATAGGGATGCCATAGTTGATCAAACAATTGCCAGCCTGTTGCATATCTTCTGAGAGCTGTGGCAGTTTTCATTTATCATCACATGCCCAAGTAATTGAACCTCCAAGGCAATTCCGTCAAGCATCATATTTAGTAGTGTATGACACTTGTGGTGTCGCTATGAGTGTAGTTCATGGACATTTAGGGAGAAGAGGCAGTGGAAATGGAGAATAATTTGAGGGACTTTTCAAAATACTTAATACTTTTCTGTAAAAGAAATAGGAACTAGATTGGTTAGGGAGATGTTGGGATGAAGGTCGAACTTGATGATCCTGGAGGTCCTTTCCAACCATAATGATTCTATGTTCTATGTTATTAGTCTTTATTATTAGTATTGTTACAAGTTTCCTCTCTGTCACCTGTTATCCTCTAAGTATGCAGCTCTGGAAAAAGAAATTAGCAATCAAATCAATCATAAGTGCTAACACTATTATTTGATTTAGACTTTTACAAAGTCTATTTGGTAGAAACAAGACAAATAGTAAAGTAGAGAGGGAAATAGTTTGTCTAGTCAGCCTTCTCTTGTGCATCAGCTTGAGAAAAGAGACAAAGGACAGAATGGATTTTGGACATCAAGCTTACCGAAGAAGCTGACTTCAGTTTCAGAATTATGCACAATTCCTGTTATATGCTTAATTACAAATTCAGTTTCTTTGCATTAACACCTTTTTCTTCTTTCCTCAGAAACAAAACAAATCAGAAAAACAAGCCACTCGGTGAAGCTTTGATCTGCACTCAGACAGCAGCCCCTGAGCTTGCCTTTGTTACTTGATGTAAACATCCAGATGCATTTTGAGGATCAAGGCTGTTTCACTACTCAGTGCAGTGAAACAGCAAGAGACACAAATTGACTTGAGGGTAAACAAAACATGTTGAAGAACAGAGTATTATTTTGTCTTTTTGCTTCTCATATACACTGAAAACATAAAAATCACATGTTAAGTGGCCGGGCTTGGATTAGTCAGTCATTGTAGGAAGCCACTTGTTTTAGACAGTTTGAAATTAACCCTTGGAAGCTGATGAAGGTAGGACAGAGCAAGACTAGTGTGGCAGCTGTCCGGGAGCCTGCATTGCCCCATTGCTTTAGCCAGGGCTGTAAATTCAAGCACCTCAGTGTGCACAGTGGATTCAGTGTCACACTCAAAAGGAAGCTGTCTGTCAACAAAGAGAATCCAAAACAGACAGGCAGATGTCAGCATCATAAACTTCATCCAGAAACCTACTGGCAACTGGCATAGCAAGCTTCTTCTTCTATTGTTCTAAATAATACTCAGTAAAGTTGCCTTTGCAAATAGTAAGACTTTACACCTAGTATGTGGTCTTTCCAAAATGTGATGTTTCTACAAATGTCTCTTAAACATGTTGGGATATATACCAAGAGGCCATGCTGTAGATCTGATTACCCACATTAACTTTTAATAAACCGGAAAAATGTAAATCATAGGAAATATGAAACAAATTGAAGCTATGAAAATGGAACAATACACTGAACAATTGCCCCTGTACTCAGCACTTGTGAGACCGCGCTTTGAGTACTGTGTCCAGTTTTGGTCACCACAGTACAAGAAGGACATTGAGGTGCTGGAGGGTGTCCAGAGAAGGGCAACAAAGCTGGTGAGGGGTCTGGAAAATATGTTGTATGAGGAGTGCCTGAGGGAACTGGGGTTGTTTAGTCTGGAGAAGTGGAGGCTGAGGGGAGACCTCATCGCTCTCTACAGCTACCTAAAAGGAGATTGTAGTGAGGCTGGTGCTGGTCTCTTCTCCCAAGTAACTGATGACAGGACAAGGTAATGGCCTCAAGTTGCGCCAAGGGAGGCTTAGATTGATATCAGGAAGAAGTTCTTTACTGAAAGAGTAGTTATCCATTGGAACAGGCTGCCCAGGGAAGTGGTGGAGTCACCATCCCTGGAGGTGTTTAAAAAATGGGTAGATGTGGCACTTCAAGACATGGTCTAGGGGTTAGGAAAATGTTGGATGAAGGTTGGACTAGATGATTCTAGAGGTCTTTTCCAACCTAAATGATTCTATGATTCTAGCAAAGCTGTTGTCTCCATGCACTTTCTTTGTTTAATTTTTATTCCTTATAAACAGAAGCATAAAAGGTGACTGAATTTTGCTTCCATTTTTGGTTAATGGTTTTATCTATTTCTCTCATACCATTATGGATAAATAACCATCTACTGTCTCAAAGAAAGAATGATTACACAGGCCACTGGAGACCTGTTCTACATTAGTCTATAATCCAGATCAGGGCATTCTGTGGGAAAACAGACTCAGCTTCACCATCCCTCTTCTGAACTAAGGGAAGTAGGGACTGAAGGGTCTCTCACATCATCTGAAGGCAAGCTTGTCAATCAGCTATTGAATATATTTATCTTACAAAACATTAGTAAGCTCACTGTCATCTGAATCCTTACACTTCCATGATGAATTTTCTTCTCAACAAGTCTGAATTTTTCTTTAAAAAATGAACCTCAGCCTTAACTTTCAGATCACCTTTTTAAAATTAGTATTAATTATAGCCACTTCTCCTGAGGAGAGATGCTGTATCAATGTTATTCCACCAGATATTACGGCCAGAAAGAAGCTTGCCAAAAGTTCAGTACTGCTAGGAAGCTTAACTTACCACTGTATAAGCAATTACTTCTTCAATAAATTATGCAGCATTTATTAATCAATGTATTACCTGTTCAAACAAGAAACAAAATCCTCCACTGGGCATATATTAACAGTAGATAGAGTATGATACATTATGCTGCAAGGAAACAGAAAGAATGATGTGGGGATTTAGGGCTCTAAATTCAGGTAAGACAGGAAAGATGTTTACAGCAGAGTGAAAAATGTTCTATAAGGAATTGGTGAGTTGAAGAGAACAAAGCTGTGAATATTTATAATACATTTATCTCTTTACAAGCCGGTAAGAGAGGAAGACCCTGGCACTTCTTGGAATTGCCCTGCTGCGTTCCTACATTTTAGTGTGAAAACAATTATCATTAATTTCTTCAAATTAAAGTGTTGCATCTGCTACACAGTGTCACTTCTATTTCATAAATTTATTTTTGTTTCACTATACATTTGCTGAGTTTTTAGATCATATAGCTCACTAAGCAGATCTCTGTGAACTCATTCAAAACATACTTATTTGAAGTTTAGAATTTAGTAACCAACCAATCACTACAAAACATGCCTCAACATCCTGACCATAGTGTTCTTACAACTAGCTATATGTGTTTGATTCTGCCTCAGATCCTTCTATTACTGAGGTCACATTGCTGTCTATTGAACGGCACAGCATTGTGATCACAGCCAATTCGCAACAGCTTAAAATGTGACACTGATCTTTTACTACAGTAAAAAAAAACAAAAGAACCCAACTGAAAGAACCCTTGTTAATAAACCAGGCTATAAAACCACAAAAATGTCCTTATTTGGGATTCCTACATATCTTTCAGAAATAAATTGCAGTGCTTAATTGCACTGTTTACTACCACAGCTTTAAACCTTAAAAGTCATCCAAACGTTGATTCGTTGGTCTTTTTAAATTATCAGTTAGAAACACTTAATTCTCTGGCAAAGGGTGCTGCTGAATAAAATACCCTCTGACAAAAAATATATACTGAAAGCTGTATAGAGTAATGGTATTTTTTTTTCTTTTTAGCTACAATAACATATTATTTAATATGATATATTATTTAATAGTGGATTTGCAGGAGTGTCCCAAAACACAATGTGGATCATTAATATCTCTTTTTAATTGTAAGTACTGAATTTCTATCTCTGAAATTTGTTGTTTCTGAAGATTCAGCTGAAAATATACCTCATCATATGTTAATGAGTAGTCTCATTTTCAGTTTTAACTTAGGTTTGTGACAGAATGGCAGCTATTTAGACCCAAGTAGTAAGTGTACCTTGATCACAATACTTTGAGATCAGTCAGCAGGGATAGTAGCCGACTGTACATCAGTTAGGCCCGTATTTTGTTTCTGCTTCTGTCAGCGTTCCACTTTGGATCCTCCTCCAACTCTTCTGCCTGTTATCTCCATCATTCTTGGAGACAGTAACAAATTGCCTGTTTTTTTTCCCCTGTGAGTTAGAATGATTGATTTGTCAATGTCTAGTTAAAACTTATTACAGCGTAACCAAGATCTTTCTTTATGTCTTCATATTCAGAAGCTGATCTTTCTAAAAGATAATGTTAGCAATAAAGCAAAGATGCAGGCATAAAGATTTTGACCTTACCTATCTTGTAGAAGAAACTTAGTACAAAATTTCCTTAACCTTCCCATTTCAACCAAAGTAATAATTTCAGTTTGAGATGCCTAGTCATTCAGACACATCAAATCCTGAGCTTGCTACTGTGAAGTAATTATGGCAGAAAGGTACTATGTGGCTTAGCAGAGTACAGACATTTTCCATAAACATATTAAAATGCTAAAATGGGAGCAAATTCACTGTATGTTTTAAACCTGCCATCCTTTGGAGGCTATGGACTGGAAAAAACAGCGTCAATGGGATAGAGCAAGAATGTCAATGATGAAGCTGGACTTGGTCCCTCTGCTATTACATCTTCTATCACATCCACAGCTGATCTTTTTTGCTCAGTGCTGTGCTATATTTGGTTTCCCCAGTAAGAGAAATGAGTGTGTTTAATCTCCTTCCATGGTCTCTCTGTCACCTCACTGAATGAGAACTTGAAGTTCAGATATATTGTTTTGAGGGACCACAAATGTCTTTGTCTCTCCTCAGGTAATCTGAGTTCATCTTTTGAAGGCTAATGACACTGAATGCTAACAGACAAGACAGATGCTGCATATAAATCACATTTAGCTTATTGTGACATGTCATGATCTAGCACAAGAAAGCAACGTACACTGTGTCATAAAAACAAAACACAGATAAACACCTCCCTTCTTTTATTTCTTGCTGCTCTTGACTACCCTTTGATGGTAGTTCAGAAGTTCTTTATGTTTTCACAGTTCTACTCTTGTGTAAGTCCCACCATCTAAAACTTCAGTTCTATTCCACAACTCTGGCTTCTCCTTTGTTAAGTGGAATTTGACCCCTTTGCTACCTGAAGTCCTCCATCAGTCGGTGAATCTGTCGCTTATTTACCAAACATATGAAATTTAGACTTGAAAGGTGATTTGCTCTTGGCATAGCTTTTGGTCTGTGGGTGCTGCAATTAAATCTATGGTTGTTGAAGTTTAGCAGCCCTCCGTTATTAGTCTTGTGCCTAAACCAAAGATTTCTTCTGCTACCTTTTCTAGGTTTTAGATCAATATGAAGACATTCAGTAATACAGAGTATAAACAAGCCCAATATAAATAAAACCAGAGTGCACTCAGACGCAGCTTTTACAGGCAGAGGACCTCTGGTATCAGGCAGAATTCCTAAGTTACATATTGATACCTCCAAAGAATTCCTCACGGCTGAAACAGTCATAACATGTTTTCTTATCAGCAGTTTTACAACATGAAATAAATCATTCCGAGACCCTGTCCCAAGCTGGGTTTAAACTCTGAGCAGCTGGCTAGCTAGAAAACACACACATAAACCTTATGGTATCAAGAATCAGATTAGCTAACAGAAGAAAAGGCCAGAATTTCACCTGTGTGGACTTTTCTTGGTCTTAAAGTGTCTGGCATGCTAGTACAGACCAAAGTAAAGGAGAATACTTTGGCTTAGCTTCAGGAATATCCTTCAGTTCCTCTGTGCTGTTTCTGTGATAGTAAGCAAACACTGAAGTGGTTAAACAACCACAAAAATCAGACGCTTCATCACTGCCAGAGAAGTGGAAATGACTGTTTCTAGCACAAAATTATTTTTATAGTTTATATAGAGTAAATACAAAGGAAAACAAAGGCAAAAACACCCACATGCTCTTCAACAGTAAGGGAATTAATTTTGTCCTATAATAATATAATGAACCAAAGACTATGGAGGAAAACGCCAAAATAAAATCTGCATGGTGCTGTTCATGACATTAACTTAGAGCCTTATTTCAGTTCATGATATCCATAACTTACAATTATCTACAACAGGAATATGGTTCCATAACTAGTTTTGGATTACCTTGTTAAAGCACAAAGACTATCTCACCACTGTAACTATTTCATTTAGCTGAGAAACACTGTAAGAGGTTTCTTTTCAGAACGGAGTCTGATTTGCAAATACTGACATTCAATTCTGAAAAATGACACTGTCATGATACACTTGACAAACAAAAGATGTAATGGCATAATAAAAATTCAACACAAAATAAAATCCCCAAGAGGTTACTACCTCCACATATGCTAAAAGAGAAATTATTTCCATGTTTTAACAATTAGTCCATCTCATAAAGAAGGCTAATAATGGACATCAGTGAAACTGAGTTTAAAACTCTAATTAAAAAATAAGTACATTCTAAGAAGTGAGAAAAAAAGGATCTATTTTTCTTCCAACACATTGCCCTGTGTCCAAAGCCCTATATCTGACAGAACACATTCACTGCATTATTTTTTGCATTAACTAAAACAAATAGACTGAACCATGACCTTTGTGTGGCATTAACGTAACCGCTTACTACATTCCTTTTAAAAAGCATGCTGAGGCATACAGTGGTAGTGGATTTGTAACACTGATTAAAATAAGCTGTGGGAAAAGAAGCCGCTGACTCAAGTTTCAGTCATATTTTATGAGGTTAAAACCTGTAAAACAAGCACTGCGGTAGGAACTGCACGGTGGAGGACATGCTACCTCTGGACACACCTGGAAATCAAGTTCTCAAGTAACTGGAACCACACCATGTCGAGATTTTTCAGAAATACTTTTCAAAGACAAGCACTGCACAAGCTAATTGCTATTAACACAGTTGCTGCCATCATATTGTTAATTTTCATGGACAGTCAGTCAGCAGATACAAAAGAGTATTTCCAACCACAGAGTCAGAGCTATTTCTTTGCCACATATTATTACAGACAAATGTTGGCTTTAATATTTTATAAGGTGTGTGATGATTCCAGTGACTAAAATTGTGATGAAAGCTGATGGAAAATAATCAGCAGGTACAGAAGTCTAAATCATTCTGCTTGAAGTTCTTGTGAAAATCCTTGTTCTTTTTCTACATAATATTTCTGCTGATATCAGTTGTAGCTCTGCAAAAGGCAAGAGCTCGGGCTTTTTCATACATCATTGAGGTAAATGTTGCCAGAAGTTATCTAAGATTTATGCAAATGTACACTCTAGGAGAAGTCAGCGTTCCTTCTGCCTGGAAATTTCTTTTAAATTAATGCAGTTTTTTGCTTCAGAAAAGGATTCCTTTTCCCAGTATACTGTTTCTTAACCTTTTCAGATTGATGATCTAGAATCAAAGGAAAAATCATTCATGATCTGCTCAGTGGGAATGAAATGCATACATGTGTGCAATAATAATCATATAATTTAATTAGGCATGAGTTTCAAAAGATGGATTGGAAATATTCGATCTTGAAGGTCACGGTCTGTGGTGACAAGAAAGGAAGTTTTTCTTTTCTTTCTCTTACAGCTGTGCTTCTCAAATCTTACAACCACTAACTTTTTTAAGACTTTCCCCCTACACAGAAGAATTAAACACTAATCGAGAAACAGTAACTTATTCCTGCATAGAGGTGATCCCATACTATACAGCATTTTCATCTCACTGGTGGTCAACTTTACATCTAAAATTAGCTCCATCTTTTCCTAGAAGAAGGCATACTGACAATTCCCCTGTAGCACAAATCTGTTAGATTTTGAGCTGCAAGCTAAGGCAGGCTTAACTTTCCTTATAAACCAGTTCCAGAAGAATCCAAACTGACCATCTGAGCATGCCCTGACTCTGGGACTAAGGGACAGATCCAGGGATTGATATGGTGAAAGGCAAATCAAGGTTGCAAACTGGCCACTCCAAGCTGTACTCTGCAGAACCTAAAACTGAACCATAAGATTTGCCACGTCAACTTCAGTCAAATTCTTAGTGACTTTAAATAAGGAATGAATATTGACATGTGCTCCCTTTAAAAAAAAAAAAAAAGTGTGCATGTTTTGGTGAAAATCCAGCATATTTCTTATTCTACAAAGGCACAAAAGTATCTTCCTAAAATTTAAAGTAAGCTGGAAGCTGCAGGTGCTATTCAGGAGATATTACTGTTCAACTTAAAGAGATCTGCTGTGTCTATGTCCAAAGGAGCATTACAGTTGAATGAGTACACAAATCTTAATTGCATTGGAGTTTGTGTATTTTTTGCATCTTCTTGCATTACAGAGAAAGAAAATTAGAAACTAAGGGAAAACACAGACAGTTTACACTAAAAAATGAATGCTCTCATTTATGATACATACTTCTAAAACAAAATCTTTACGAGAAACATGCTGCTGCAGAATTGACAGACAGCAAACAACTCTGACATAGACCTATGGCTACTCAAAACAGGACATTTCATGTAATATAAAACTGTGCTAAACATTTAGCAAAATAAGAAAAATGGAAAAAAGTATATATATATACACACATACATGCTTCTATTCAATGATTAATTTAAAATATCAGCATCTTCTGGGCTGCACTGACCTTACATTGGTCTCTACTCCAGCAAACACTGAAGTCCTGACCTCTATAGGACTAAGTAACATCATTCACTCTTGGCAAAGGAATATTCACATTACCAATACTGCACGCAACCTTAAGTGTGTGCTGACTATAACCTTCAAGGCCAACCCTCCCTGCCCCAGAATCAAATCAGCTTTTCATTTATTTATTCATACTGGAGCAGGAAAGATGAGATGGTCCTTGTGTTTGGTTTTGTTTGGTTTTTTAAATCACAACAATGTAAAATGAATGTACAAATAATACCTTCTGTACTTAGGATTACATTTTATTTGTCCAAATTAAATCAGCTTTTTTTTTTTTAGATTTGTACATCCCAGGAGAGTGAATTAGTAGATGAAAAAAACAAGGACAACAATGTAGTTTTGAGTTCAGCTGTTTCCTGTGCATATAAGAACTAGAAACAGTTGAATAATGACTTTAAGTTATTCTGAATATAAATGACAGGTAAAGGCCTAGAAAACACTTTAACAAAAAAAAAAAAAAAAAAAAAAAAAAAAGTTTTGAAAAA
>VZZY01008113.1:0-131010 GCA_013400335.1 Eurystomus gularis
CTGAAAGTCAAAGCTCAAAATCTTTCCCAAGCATACGTTTCAAATCGTTCTGTGTAGTCCCTGTCCTTTCTCTAAAATTAACTCAATCAATGGTAGCAAATTGTGCAGTTCTTCATATAATGGAGCACGGATTGTAGGTTTCCAAGGTCAGATGAGCTCAAAGTCTGTTGGTTGGTCTAAGCATCCTGGCTTGAGCAGCTCTGCCATGGGGTACCGTTTGAGTTCACACCCAGGCTTCTATTTTTAAGGACTTGTGTAACCTTTAGATCTTCCACTTGACAGGTACTTGTGGGCTTTCCTGTCTTGCCACTTGATGTTGTTGTTTTCTTGCTAAATAGTGAATGATTTGTCAGCCGTTTTTCATGCTTGATTTTTTTTGGTCTTGTTTCTTTATCGCAGCTGGTGCTGAGGATAAAATTGGCTGGGCCTTTGGCTTGGGCTTGGAGAGGCTGGCCATGATCCTGTACGACATCCCGGACATCCGCCTCTTCTGGAGCGAAGACGAACGCTTCTTGAAACAGTTCGTGGTGCCCCACGTTTGGCAAAAAATAAAATTCCAGGTAAAATAATACATATACGATGATAATTTTCTGTCGGCAACAAGCGTGCGTAGCCCTAGAGAATATCACGTAATGGAAGTTCTGTGCCATGAAGGAGTTAGATTTTAAAGCAACACCTTTACCTCTGTAGTGATTCTCTGATACACTGCACTCAAATCTAACTTGTGATGGTAACATTTTTTTTCAACCAGATAAAATGTTGTGGACTGCTGATACCCAGCGAATACCTGCTTTGAGTAATTTACATACATGCTTACAAGTTAAAAATGTCTTTTCAATTTATCCGGAATAGGAATTGATTTAGGCCTGTGCCTGGTTTGGTATGTTCTCGAATTATATCCATAATTGTTTCGGATGTGTATGATGTATATATTCAAATATCACAACACGTTCCCATTTTTTTCCCATTATTTTCCCTCTGAATTCATGGGAGTCACTGTGAGTTGCATTGTTAAACTTTGGCAGAATGCTTTGTGAGTGTTCCTCACCATGTTCAACATGGTCTGTCACCAGAGCTGAGCGCAGGCTCTGCTTGTACTTGGTTTGTGGCTCCTCTACTGAGATTATTTCTGTAGTTAGCAACCTTGTCTTAACTTCTCGTAGTTGCCAAGTAATGGAGCATTAACTGGCTTGAGTGGAAATGCAGGAGCGCAGGCAGGTTGAGCTCAGGCGGTGTCACTGGTCTTTGGGGGAGTTGGGCTGACCAAGCTTGACAAAGTCTGAGGTGCTAAAGCAGCACAAACACTTTTCTTGCTCCTGCCTTTGACCATTTTACTCACTTAGTTTGTGAGCAGCTTGATTATGTTTCTTTAAGAATTGAAAATATAAAAGGAGAAATCAACAGTGATGATGCTGAGGTGGTATTTGAGTGGTTTTCACATAGAATCGTTAGCAGCATCTTTTTTTCTAATTCATGGCAGTTCTGGCACATCTCCTCTGGTAGATGGAGTATTTTCAATCTTTTTTTCTCTTCTAAAGAAAGGATATGGCTGATATTTTAGAAGCAGGTTTTTGACTGTGGTGTTCTACTTCTTAGGACCCTTTGTTCTTCCCTTTTTTTTCTTTAACACACTCACACACCCCACTTAAATGTCCCATTATCAGTTTTGGTGGAATAAATTCTCCCTAACTCTTGCTTTTTATATTTTTCAACTCTCTCTGCGTATAAGAGACTAGAGGCAAGCTTGGAGCTTGTGTAAAAGGAATCTAGCTTTCATCTGCCAGCTTACAGTGAGCGCTTTTGAGCTGACAGGCTGAGTACTAGTACCTACTGGCGTTGCTTTTTAAAGAGTTAATGACCCTTCAAATGAGAACACCGTGAAATAATCTTTGGTGCTACTGTAAGTTTTGGGTGATGAGAGTTAATAAGCCAGTTTTTCTTTTTCTGTTCTGTGTTTTCAGGCATGCTGTAAAGCCATCTTAGCAGACCTTGTGCGCCCGTCTGCTCTTTAAAGACTCGTAATTAATGAATTGCATGATTTATTCGTGTCATATTTGAAGTAAAACTTTTAACCTGTCATCTGGTGTTGGGGATGTAAGAAATCCCAGTGGACGCTGAAGTGTCAGACTGTGTGTGCAGGGCCCTGCGGTACTTTTCAGCCTGTCTGAAGTGCCCTAGGACAGGTGAGGTGGTTTGAGAGCTGTTCATTACCCAAATTAAATCTTGCTGCTTGGGTAAATGTCCCTCCTTTATGTGCTTAACTGAGGTAGACCTCTCAAGCCTTGGATGCTCCCCAATCCTTTCTTATAATCAGAATATTATCCACCAACATAAATATTTTTCTCTCTGTTCATTAAAACACTCTTCAAATACATGAAGCCCACACTAAATAGCAGTAACCTTTAGTAACAGCTGGGCTAAATATACTCTTGTTCAAAAATGGGATTTAATTGGAGCATTTTCTTCAGACCTAAAGTCTGTTTCATGCCTTTTAACAGCCTGAATGTGTCAGACTTTTCCCTGTGTCATCAGCTGCTGGGAGAAGCTGACAGTGCTGGTGCCGTCGTGGCCGCTCAGCAGAGCAGCGTTTGTGCTGCTCCCCCCAGACCAGATTATTGCCGTGATTCGGGTTATCAGATCACTCGAGCTATCATCTGACACGAGTCGCAGCAGTGCGGGGGAATCAGTGGCTCGTAACTTGCCTTCAGGTTCAAGCTCTTGCCTTCGAGAAGGCTGGAGCACCTCTCATATGAGGACAGGCTGAGTCGGGAGAAGAGAAGGCTCTGAGGAAACCTTATAGTGACCTTCCAATATCTGAAAGGGGCATATAGGAAGGTGAGGGAGGATCCGCTCTCAAGGGGTTGTAGTGATAGGATGAGGAGTAATGGTTTTAAGCTAAAAGGGCAGGTTTAGGTTGGACATTAGGAAAAAAATCTTTAATATGAGGGTGGTGGATCACTGGAACGGGTTGTGCAGAGGGATGGTGGAGGCCCCATCCCTGGAGACATTCAAGGTCAGGCTTGACAGGGCTCTGAGCAACATGACCTAGTTCAAGATGTCCCTGCTTCTTGTAGGGGGGTTGGACTAGATGGCCTTTAGAGGTCCCTTCCAACCCAATACACTCAGTGGGGAGGAAATCAAAGCGAGCTCATCTTTCTCCTGTGCAAGATAGCAAAGGCTGGGCCCCTCTCACTCCCATTTGCCTTTGCTCAGTGTGCCGTAGGAATTAAGCCCCTGTTCGAATGACAGAGGATTTATCTGGTAGCCCAGCTGGCACCATTTGCTGCGTACATGAGCCCTCGTGTTCACCCAGTTACCCAGTACAACTTTTTTCCCTTACTGTGCACTTCTGAATTTTGCAAGACCATCATTATCCCTGGGCGTCTTTGCTGTGCACATCCCCGATGGTTGCTGGGAGACAGATAAACTTGTCCTGAGGCTTTAGAAGATGCTGAGAATAAAATGCGCTGGCAGGTCCAAGGGAAAACTTCTGCAAATCAAAGCCTCTTGTTCTGTATCCTTTACTCCATGCTTGAGAAGGATGTGTAAGCCAGTTTGATCTCACTGCACTCAGTGCACAGGGCAGGTCTGTCTGAGCCATCATCAGTATGCTACTCCATATAATTTGTATTTATCATCTTAGTCTGTGATTAGCTTTATTTTCCAATAAAGAAGTAAATAGATTCACTGGCTGCTACATTTTCAGATATTTTTCATCAAGATTAGATAACTCCGTGCTTAAATGGTTATGCATTTATTATGTTTGCTTTCTAATAGTGCATCTATTAAAGGCAAATACGCAACCATTAGTATGTAAATTTAACTTGGATGCCGGAACAAATGAGGTACAGCCTCAACTGATTTATTGTCTAATTAGTTTTACTATAATTGAAGATGTATAATGGGTGTGTGTATGTGGAGGTACAAGAGAGGATAGATGGTGGTGTAGCATAAACATCTTATTGGCATGACTTTGGGAAGGTTGAATTTTTAGGAGTGACTTACGTAGATCATCTTAAATGAACGCCAATAAAACCTTTACAGTGCTGTGTGTCATCTCAGGTTTGTGTACTCTGCAGAACATTGTGAAACTCCTTTTTTTAGTGTTGTGTACACGTGGAAAGGCAGCAAGAATATCTTCTTCACTGTGGAGATGCCACACTAAGCTGTGTGATTGGATGAGAAATCACTTATCATCATGTCTTGTCTTATCAGGCTGTTGTACTTTGAGTTGTTGGTAGCCAGTGCTGGTGTTAAAGCTCCAGGAATCTGGGTCTTCTGGCTCTAGTCAAGTAAAGTCCAGAAGCACATACTGAGCTTTAAACTTGCAAATAGTCCCATTGAAATCAATGGAATAGTTCCTGTGCTCAGTCACACATAACCTAGATGCCTAAATAGTCACAGGTCAGAGATCTCCGTGCTTCCTGGGATCCAACTGAGATTGATCATTGGGGCAATATGAAGAGGTCTGAGAGCAGTACAAAAAGGACATTGAGGTGCTGGAACGGGTCCAGAGAAGGGCGGTGAAGCTGGTGAGGGGTCTGGAGAATGTCGTATGAGGAGCACCAGAGGGAAATGGGGTTGTTTAGTCTGGAGAAGAGGAGGCTGAGAGGAGACCGCATTGCTCTCTACAACTACCTAAAAGGAGGTTGCAGTGAGGATGGTGCTGGTCTCTTCTTCTGGGTAACTAAGGAAAGGACAAGAGGTAATGGCCTCAAGTTGTGCCAGGGGAGGTTTAGATTGGATATGAAGAAGTTCTTCACTTAGAGTGATGAGCCATTGGAACAGGCTGCCCAGGGAGGTGGTGCAGTCACCATCCCTGGAAGTGTTAAAAAAACAGGTGGATGTGGTGCTTTGAGACATGGCCTAGGGGTTAGGGAGATGTTCGAAGAAGGTTGGACTAGATGATCCTAGAGGTCTTTTTCAACCTGAATGATTCTGTGATTCTTGAAATTGGAGGAAATTTAAACAAGATGGAGGAGGCAGGGTGGGAAGAGGAGGGAGGCACAGAAAAAGAGAGTATGTTTAAGGCAAAAAACCTGAGTCTGATGGAAAAGTCTTTTTCGTGACCACAAAAATTAGGACCACAAATCATCAGAGCAATTCCGTACTTTAAAATATCATTGGTCTCAAGGTGGGACGTGGTGCTCAAAGGAAGGAATGTGTTGTCTTGAGTGTGACTGGTTGAGGCTCTTTAAAACAAATAGCTCACAAATGAGTAATCCTGCTGCTGAATAGATCAACCGGTCTTTATTGCATCCCAAATGATGAAGTATAATGGTTATATCAAGTGCTTAAATAAGCCATAGACCAATTTCCAGTGGTGATATATATGCTGAAATCCACATGAAATTAATATTAAGTGAAGGAGTAAACCTGCAAATCTAAAATAACAATGGATTTTGTGTTGGTTGTGAGAACCAGCTGCTGGTGGTTTTGGTAAGAATACCAGTGTTCAGAGCTTTCAGTCTTACTGTCTACTAGCATGTAGCTAGTAAGGAGGATAACCCTTAGGCTTTTGCTAATATTTTTCCAATATGGGTTTAATTACAGTGTGGTGAATAGAATTCTGGCTAGGAGGGTGACAGTGACTACCTTGACCAGGCAGTCCTAGGTAATTACTGAAATCTGAATATCCATGTGCCTACACAGGGGTAAATACAGCTGGAAGCCCTCTGCTGGGAGGCCAGGCTGGGAGAGTTGGGCTTGTTCAGCCTGGAGAAGAGAAGGCTCCGGGGGGACCTCGTAGCCTTTTAGGACTTTAAGGGGGCCTAGAAGAAAGAGGGGGACAGACTTTTGAGCAGGGCCTGTTGTGACAGGACAAGGGGTGATGGGTTTAAACTAAAAGAGGGAGATTTAGACTGGAGAGAAGGAAGAAATGTTTGACGCTGAGGGTGGTGAGAGCCTGTCCCAGGTTGCCCAGAGAGGTGGTCGCTGCCCCATCCCTGGCACCATTGCAGGTGAGGTTGGCCGGGGCTCTGAGCAACCTGCTCTGGTTGCAGATGTCCCTGCTCCCTGCAGGGGGGTTGGACCAGAAGAGCTTTAAAGGTCCCTTCCAACCCAAACCGTTCTAAGATCTTTGTGACTGTACTCTGTGCATTTGATATAAGAATAAACTCCTGTTTAAAATGTGCCAAAGCACTGATGTGTCTTCAGAGATACAGGCATGTGCTGATCTGCAAACACAACCACAGAAACATAAAAGGCGAAGAAAAAAAGCACATCTTAAAACCAGCAGGAAATTATTTTTACCAGTTCTGAACAAAAAGAGAGATGAGTTTACTCGGTAGCTGTTTTGGTATTTGTGCCAATGTTTTACGTGCAGAGGACACATCTTGCAAAGAGTTTTTGATGAAGTGATGTCTCAAATCATGCCTAAACCCCTACAGTTATCATCTACATCGTGTTAAGCCATTGCAGCTCAGTGCTCGAGTGTCCCTAGGAACTGAGGGCAGGGAGAGCACTCTGGGTGCATGTGTCTGACCAGGAGCACCTTCTGAAGTACGTGGTGTTAGTAAAAAAACCCAATTTTCAGCTACCACTTCTCTGATTAGAATATGAATTAGGCTGCAGTGAATAGCCAAACAACAGAAGGCACAGTTGGGAAGAACCGTATTATTCTTATCATACCCGTCCTCAATTTCCTTCGTCTTGCTAACGTGAGAGACACATGGACCATGGTAGTGACAGCCTAAACCAAAACGTGACAGGGAAGTGATGCTTTGGGCTGCATATGCTGCAGAGGATTTGTTTTTTGCCATTTTCTAAAAATTAAGAACGGGAGGAAATCACCTCTTTTGAGAACTGCTTGCGTCCTTCTGCTCCTGCACATGTGTTAAATCCCATTTGCATAATTATTCCCCCATGTAACCGGTTCTCCTAAGTCAGCAAGAGCGAACCCATTTTCTGATTCCTGTAAAATAAGGAAAAGCGTTAAAGAAATACCTGTTCTGCTCAGGGAGTCTGCTTGTAGAGATTTAAATGTTCTTTCTGTTTTGTCGTTGCCTACTGAAATGTTTAGTGTACTTCTTGTGCTTGGGCTCTTCTCAGCCTGTGGCTTCTCTGTAGTTTTCTACATGTTACTACTCTTCAACAAGAGTTTAGCTTTAGGAATGCTCAGGCTCTGCCTGAAAGGAAAAATTAAAGGCTTTTCTCCCTCTTCTGGGTATTGGACAAGTAAGTAGAGCCTTCCCTTTTTCACTCTAGCTTACCTACTGTTCTTTAGACACTGTTTCTAGCTTGTGATGCTACCCTGGCGCTTTATTGTTGCGCTTGCACTTTGGAGGTTGTGATTTGTATGAATTTAGTACTTAAAGGGGTGAAAAATGTGCAGCTGAGTCCTCCTGGAAACTTGATTTCAACAAAAGTCGTTGCAACTCAGGCAGCTTCCTCAGGTGAAGAAGAAAACCCAGTGATTTTAGTGGCACTGGAAATCATGGAGAATATTTCAAAGCCACCAGTGATCTGCTCAGGTAAATTGCTGTCGGTGGCAGTTGGGAATCTTTTAATTTCCTAGGGAGCATAGATTTTTATGATGCCATTTCTACAGCAGCATTTCCTGCACCATACAGATTAGCTCGTAAGTCTGAGAAGTACAGAAAGATGAGGACATTCTGTTGTAGCGTAGCAATGTCCGGGGCATTATGTGAAGTTGTACCTGGGGAAGAAATACACAGCATCGTTGTCGTGGAAGTCTCTACGCAGGGAGGGAAAAAGAGAATTACAGCTTGTTAGGTGGGAAGGAGGGCTTTTTTCAGGTGTTACGTGTGCCTCTAAGATTTGTGATGCCAGCTTATTTTGGTGTAAGTCATATTCAGGTGTTCTGGAGATTCTGCTATTTAAACAGTAACTCTCCAGAATGGTGAATTTAATGAGCAGAAAAGGAAATATAATCAACAGGGCTTTATATGAGATTTTTCGTCTAAGCTGAAATAAAATGTTGGGTGCGATTTGTTTCCATTGTTACGCTGTGTATTTGGGAGAAATACATCTTGATAGTGCTGCAATCTCTTTCCAAATACTTGCATTCTTTATTTAGATATAAATCTTCTATATGAATTGTCGATGTGTGCAGTATTTTACCCCACTGAGCTATTGGCATTATTATGAAGCATAATTGGGAAAAACACATACAAAACCAAACCACCGGAAAGGTGGAGACCTGGCTTCTGAGCATGGCGAGCACTGGATGTCTGCAGCAACCAGTGTCTTCTGCTGGTGCTCAGCAGTGCTGAAGAAGATATTAGTATCTGCCGAGAAATATGAATAGTGTGGGGAAAATGTGCCATTTTTAGTTCCTCTGAAACCTGATGCCTCCCTTGCTCTCTTCCCTCTTTTCCCCTTGCTTCTGTGAGAAATAGCGAAGAAGGGTGTTTCCGTTTCCACATTGAATGAGTTTAATGGTTTGAAGCTGTTTGGGGCACTTGTGATAATCAAACCAAGGACAGATCATTCTTACCCATGGGAAGAAACCCTCCTCTTCCACTCAGAATGGTCCAGAGTGCCTCAAATCCAGGGAGCACGTGACGTTCCCATGGACACATGGTGTTCCCCATCCAAAAAGGGATGATCATGCTTGTGTGTTCATCTCCTGAGGAGCTTGGAGCATCACTGGAGGTTAATGCCCTTCTGCTGTTCCCCACAGGAGGACAGAGCAGTGCATCAACCCCGAACTGGCCAACTTCCTGTGGTTTTTAAGAGCTTAATCCCCTAACATAACTCTGTATCTGCTTATCAGACTTTATAGAAGTTCTCTGTTGGAGTTTCTCCATTTCCTCCTTTGTGCATGGGTCTTTACACGTAAATGTGTGTCTGTATACATGTATTAATACATAGAATTCACCATATATAACTAAGAAAAAAATTGATTTGGTGAAGGGGAGGGTAGAAAACATCATAATGGAACATTGTGACTGCGAATTTTAAACTGTGACAGCCAAGAAATGCAAAATTATGTGTCCTGCAGCCACCGTAATTTGTCTGCGCTGGCTATAAATACGGAAATGTAAATCTAGGAGCTTACACACTAATACAGGAAACTTTATTATGTGCAAGGGGGCTAAGTTACAGTTGTAAATCTGCAAATTTGAATTTCATGCTTGTTACGTGTTTAAATTTCCTATAACGCTGAATTCATGTAGTTTCACCATGGAATATATTAAGAAAGGCTTAGCTGTTGCAGGCCTGTAGCTTTCACGTTAATGAGAATATGACAACACGTTAAAGCTGTGTAGTTTATGCACATGTAAAGGGTCTGTTTCCTAATGCCAAATATTTGTGGAAGGTGCTGAGGTTCATCAATGGGCCCTGCTACAAAGCTTGTCCCATCTTTCTGACAGGCCTCTTGAAATACTTAAAGGCCACAAGAAGGTCTCCCTGGAGCCTTGTCTTCTCCTCTGAGAAGCCTCTGAAATATCTGTAAATTCTTAACGAAACAGTCTTCAGGGCTGTTGTTTGCCTTGAACCTGGGAAGGAACCGAAGTCAGCGGTTTCAGACCACTCTTGTTCAAGGGCAGGAGAGTTTGGAAAGGAGGACAGCGATGGCAGCGGGGTCTGTTGGACCACAGTACGTCCTGGCTGAGGTGCCTGGACACAAACTTAGTAACTTCGTTTTGACCTGCTGGTTGGAGACTCCCATCTTCATGTTTTAGGTGTAGCTAATAAACAATATATAGCTCTAGAACAAACAGATCAATATGTTTGAGAACTAGGAATTTTATCCTTCTGCTGACTGTAGTGTTGATGTAATGCTCACTGTGATGATATTGGCTGTGGCCAGGTGCTGAAGGGCCGGTGTAACACAGGTTGTTGTCCTGCCTGTTACCATACATCATTTTTCTGCATTATAAAGCTCTGGGAAAAGGCTAATACCTAATAATAAAAAAGTTATGCTTGCTGTTTGAAGCATTTGTCCTTCTGGTCTTTGTAATGCACACAAGTGTGCAGGCACATCATTACAACAAGTCTGTGTCTAGGTGAGCAGCTCCATGGATTGAATCAAAGAACTTGATAATCCAGGAGAACCAGACCCTACAGTTCATTACATCTGTGAGTAACTTTGCTCATGTGGAATTTGATGACTCTAATAAAGTAAATAAGGCTGTTCCAGGTACACTTGCAAGGTCTGACCACGCTGGGTCCTTGTGTACGTCTGGTTTGGGTTAGTCCCCGCGAGTTTTGAAGTGTGTTCATGAAATATAGCAGTGATAAATGTAGGGGTGAGATGAGAATATAGGGCTCAGAGGAGGGTTATAGCTTTATTTACACCAGCACATGCACTGGGTTGTCTGAGGAGTGTCTCCACCACTTGCAGCTGTGACTTTTGTATAGCTGAGGAGGTGTTTCCATTTCATTCATTAGTGTTTTATCAAAAGCTCTTGTGTGATAGATTTATTGTGCAAGTTTTTTTAAATTTAGCATCCAGAATATGAATTCCTTTGACAAGTTTATTCCTTTAACAAGTTGGATCATCATTTGTGATTCACGGTTTTATTCACTGGGGCAGTTACTAATTTAAAACTTGCACTATATTCCTTATCACATATTTATTGATTGGTTTCCACTGTTCAGAACAGGATTTGAGTACATCAGCGTGCTGTAAATCTGCCTTTTTAACGGGTTTATTGCTTGAGCAGGTATTCACGTAGGATTTCACTGCTCCACCATAAAACATTCCCAGGCATTGATTGCATTTTTGAAGGAGATAATACGCCAAGATACAGACCAAGGTGTACACATCAGCTGTCATGTACATATAAGCAAAATAAAAACTGTTTTCTCCTCCAGACCCCAACAATCTTCTGCAACAGTACTTATTTCAACTGTGGTGTATTAGTGGAAGGCAGAAGTAAGATACCGCATGACCTAGAGGGCGTGAAAGAAGAGCATTATTTTATTTTCTTGGGGGGGGGGGGGAACATCTCAGCCAAGGCGAGATCTGAAACCCATGGAGGGAAGGTTCATCAACACACAAAAGTTAATAATTGTCTTGTTTTCTTTCTCTTTCATTTCCTCATCGTGCAAATAAGTTACACTCTTCTGACTAGAAGGTCAGGTCTTTGTCTGCAGCAAAGGTGTCCCTTCCTGTTTAAAAGTCTGTGGTGGTACTTGTGCAAGTAATATTTCTGCTGCCAGCAATACTGTTGTTGTTGTAGGTGTTTGGATGTCTAGAAAAACCACTGGGAAGTGAACTGATCCCCTTCTTTTTAAGCCAGTGTGGTGTTGGTTTTTTTTTTACTGGAACCTTTTAATAAGGTGCCTGTTGATAAGACTTCTTAGAAATTGGACAGTATAAATAATAAACATATTTTGTTATATGTATTTTATACCATTCTTATATGAGTTTTCTACCTTAATATGGTAAGAATTTTTGATATTTTTTTAAAAAAAAACCTGAGCAATGCTTTGAAGAAGTGCAGTTCTACCCAGGGAATAATATTGTGGAATTGATCCCTTCCTTTTAAAAAGCTCTGATCCAAAAGTGTCTTCAGGCTCATAAATGTTGATTTTTAACAAACAAAACAAGCTTTTTTTTTTGCGAATGAGTGAATCAAAGTGATTAGGAAGGGATCTTTAAGGGACATTTCCTTGTATAAAATCTCACATCTCAGTTGTTTCCGAGGTCAGTTTGCACTTAAAAGCATCTCGAAAGTTTCTGAAATGTGTATCATAGATCATTATGGTTGGAAAGGACCACCAAGATCATGAAGTACTGCGTTATGCAAGTTCCCAGCAGTTGTAGCTATACCCACTGAATCCAGCCACTTACAAAGTTTTTTTTCTTTTTTTTTACTTTTTTTAGCCACTCAGCAGATATCCACCTTTGATTAACGACATCTCCTTTTGGCTGCCTTCTGAGACGTACTCTAAGAATGATTTCTACGATTTGGCTCGAACCGTTGGTGGAGACCTGATAGAAAAGGTTGTCCTCGTGGATGAATTCACCCACCCGAAGTAAGTAACACTTCCAACGCATTTTTCCGGTGGTCTAAATAGAAATATTTTAAAACTATTGTATCAGTGGTTTATAAATATTTTAGTTCTGTATACCAAGAGATTCTTGATTCTTATGGTGTTTGCACATTTCATTTTTTAGCTCCGAAACATTTTTACAAGGCTTTCAAGAATAAATATTTTTACTTCAACGTTATTTTTTACGTTAACGTTATTTTTACTTCAACTGAAAAGTTCTGTACAAGTACTGAAATTCTGGTGTTCAGACCACAGTCCCAAAGTGCTGTGCTCAGCAGTGTACAACTGCTTTCTTTGATACCCCTGCCAGCGCGTGGTGCTCTCATCCATCACACATCTGATGTTCTAGTCCTGCTCTTCGCTCAGTGGTTGGTCTTTGTCTCCTTGTTCTTTCTTCTGCTAGTCCTGATTCTTTAGTAGACCTTTACTGTAAATGTGTCAGAGCTAATCATGAGTTGTTACAGAATCCTATGGTTGGTGTTCAACAGGAAGAAAAAAAGAGTCTTTTTACCTTTCTATCAGTTGTCTCAAACTATCAGTTGTCTCAAAAATGGGAAAGTACCAACTATTACACATGCACTGATTTTCAATTTGCTGTTTCCAAATCAAGAAGAAAATATACTGCTGGCTACCCAACTTTCTGACACTGGATTTTAAAATAATTTTTCTGCTTTGTGACTTTTTGGTGCTGTAGAAAGGCAGGTGATAAACCCAAGTGTGGTGGTTTTTGAAGATGATAGGAAAATGTTTCATGTTGTGCTCCAACACCTAGAGTTATTTTTCTTTTCTCTACATCCAGGTGTTTGACCCTATTCTTTTTAATTTGCTGTCTGTTGCAGACCCCATGGATAGATTATTCTACGGCCTAATTTTCATGGTGGTTCAGTGCATTTATTTGTGTTGTGGTTTTTTTTCCTTTTTACCCTTTTTCTGTGCGGTTATATGAGACTTTCTACTGCGTGAAGAAACAGAAATGCCAATGGGATTTGTGTGGGCATCTGAAAGCTTTGAGTCGTTAGTTCTTGAGTGGTCCTCACACAAATCGTGCTCAAGGATCTTAACCCTATACTCAAAACGATGTGTCCAGCAGAGGAATATACGCTAGGGTAAGATAATGAGTACTCTTCATTCTAAAGAACAATTAGAGAAATCTTCTTCCCTGCTCCCTCAACCAGCATCTTCACTGAGAACTTTACCTTCCATACCAGTAGAGTGGGGAGATGGGGGCAGGATTCACTACTCTAGATCTTTCCTATGTATGTTTTCTACTTTGATGTGCTTTGACACATCCTGAACGTGTACCAGGGGTGACAGTTGTTCAGTATAAGATCATTTTGTTGTCAGCAATGTGCCTCTGGTTCCCTCTGTGACTTCTGCAGATAGATGGGAAGGAAGCCTGCTTGCTGAGAGGTGTCACGCAGGTTTAGGACTTCCCTAGTGTTGTCCTCCAAAGCCATTAAACCCTCACTCTGCAGCCATCCAAATATGTTTTGACACTACAAGGAAGAAACATTTCTCGCCTTCACATCTGAGGAATTTGGGAGGTGGCACTAATGGGCTGGTGGTAAGTGATGTTGTAGTCCTCTTAGCTCGTTCAGCTGCAGCAACAACAAAAAATCTTTTAAAATGCCCCATTAAAAACATTCCACGTAGATTATCTACCTCATTAAAAAAAAGAATTATAGATAGGGTATAACGTAACGGTTGCTTTGCCCTTTCTTCTTAGCACTAGCCGCGTGCAGCTATGTCACTTCTGCGGGCCGATGACGTAAGCTGTGTAAATCATCTTGTCTCTTCTCTAAAGCCTGTGGAGGGCTCACTCTTCAGAGTGTTCTGCTTAGTCTTCATTCCAAGATAATTGTCTTGTTATGGGAATGACACAGATTCAGTGTTGCAGGAAAGCCTCTGGGCACAGAATAAACATCAGAGGTCCTCAGGGTTGCTGTGGATCTGAGTGGTACGGGTCTTGGTGCTTGTCATCCTTATCTTGAATTTGTTGTGATTCTGGTCTGGAGGATGGGAGAGAAGTGTATGGGATAGGGAAGGCTGCAGTGCTGCTGCCCCCCGTGTTAGAAGCAGCTTAGTAAGTTCCTGCTTATTAATCGCTTCTAGAAGTTAAAATCAGGTTTTCTTCATCCTTTAAAAATACCAGTTTCATGAGGAATTAGGACAGCTGGCAGTCTTATTTTCCTTCTTAAACTGCCTTTCTTAATTATAGGACTATAAAGATTGGAGAACAGAAAATGCTATACAAATAAAAGTAATTTAGAACACAAAATGAGACCTTTTAATTAAGATCCTTTATAGAGGCTGTCTGTGTGATACTGCGCAGTTACCTTAGAGTTTTTTGTGGTTCAGAAGCCTTTCAGGGTTCCACTGGGCTTTGGACTGATCACCGTGCTCCAGTACATTGCAGTTACAGTGTGCATCAGCAGTGAAAATGTATTCCTCTGCAGGGAAAAGGAAAAGGGGGGAAGGGAAGCATGAAACATGTAATTGTTTAAACAAGGAAGAGTTGTATGGGGAGGGGGGGAGTAAATCTTGATTATCTGCTTTGTAAGGTGATAATGTGGAGACATCTTCCAGGAAAGCCGTTCACAGTTGCAGCAGGAAGGAGCCTCGGTGCTGAAAAGCACAAATTTAGGTGAATGCCGAGTTACTGTGCTAGGGTTAATTACTTATTTATAATTTTTTTTATATTTATATATAAATAATATATTAAAAAAATTATAAATATATATTTGTTTTTTATTAAGAACTGTTCCAGCCTAAACGAATCTTAGGTGAACTTAAGTAAACAAGACACAGCATTGAGGTAAACTGAGTCACGTGCAAAGAGTGGAGAAGGCTTTCCAGAAAACAAATGTTTTGGTTCAGCATAGTCTGTAAATGTTTTATTTTCCTTATGGCTGAAACTAATTGCAGTGGGTGCCAGTGTAGCAGGGCTGGATCCGTTGTGAAATATTCCAAGCAGGAAGTTACCTCGTACTGCAGTCACAGGTTAGTTTGAGGTGGGAAAGTCAGCATTCCCTGTTAGGAAAGAATGAACTAGCAGTCGTTAGGACATGTAGACAATTCTGTATTTAGCTCTCTGGGATTTTCATTCCTCTAAATTCCTGTTCGCCACTGCAACAGGTCGACCTCACAAAGCAAATAAATCCATCTGAGTTTTAGCAACTAAGTCAAGGTAGGAAGCTTTTGCATAGAGAGATTCTGGAAACCAGGATGACTGCAGGGATGCTCAGCAAGAGTCCCCAGATCCACAAGAACTTCCTCCCTTTGCTTTCATCCCAGTGATTCCAAACAAGTCCACCTGCCCCAAATGTTCCTTTTGGGTCAAAACTGTCAAACAAACAGGAAAACGTGGACTTTTCAGGTGTCTGCAATCCCCACACATCTCTCTCTGTTACAGACATGTGTGTATAAGGTATCACAAGAGGAGATGCCTGTGGGTCTCAGCGGCCAAACAGCTCTTTGCTTGATGCATTAGCTGCGAACGTTTGGATTTTCATATATTTGGTTTGTGGAATGTGTTTTTCAGTGCATGGGCTGTAAAATCAGTTTGCTGTGACTTCTCTTGAGTTGTCATACGCTGCATGAGCCACGCAGTAGCACTGTTTCTGCTGCCTGAAATATTTCTTTCAAGTCCTTGGAGAACTTTAAGAACCTTTAAGCGTTGCTGTGCAAATACATGATGAGTGAGGATTTGTGGCTGACATTTTTCCCTTTGGAACATTCTAGTGAGCAAACGTTTGCAAAAACAGGCAATATTTTGGACTACATTGATGCTGAAGGGAGAAAGTCAGTGTGTTTGTTCCCCGTTTTGCAACAGCTCTTGTACCCTCCATAACTTTAAGTTCAAGCCTTCTACAACTTGTCTAATCAATATGAATGGCATTCAGAAGTTAAATCAAAGTCATGTCCTCTACAGTGGTCAAGGCTTCTCCAGTTTCAGAAAGGAAGCAGGTTTCACAGAGAAGAAAGGCTGACTGAATGACAATCAAAAGGTAGTAAGGTCTCTGCTCACTACAAATCAGCAAATCTACATGGAATTCCAGGAATGGTAATGACGAGGAGGCTTCTACAGAGGGATGTGGCCAGGCTGGATCATTGGGCTGAGTGCTGGGTCCTGCACTCAGGTCACAACCACTCCATGCCATGCTAGAGGCTTGGGGAAGAGTGACTGGAAACTGCACACCAGAAAAGGACCTGGGGGCGTTGGTCAACAGCCAGCTGCAGATGAGCCAGTCTGTGACTAGGTGGCCAAGAAGGCCACCAGCATCCTGGCTTGGATCAGCACTAGTGTGACCAGCAGGACCAGGGCAGGGATTGTCCCCTGGACTGGGCACTGGGGAGGCCCAACCTCAAATCCTGGCCTCAGAAATGCTGAGGCTGCTTATCTTGGCTTTGGGCCAGCCCTGCAAATGTTTTCGGCAGCTTAGCGTGCCGCTAAAGGTACCTTGCGTGATCCTGTTGGGTGTGATGGCCTCACATCCTCATTCTGAAAAAAATCTGTGTTTTGCGGAGAGGTTGTTTTCCTCCTGGTCTGGGACCTGATTTTTCTTTTTTTTTAAAGTTTTATACTAAAATTTTTTTTTTGTTAGGAAGAGAAGGAAGGAAGGATATGTCTCCACATGTTCCTTCGGAAGGGAGATACCTAGGTAGGCTGAAAAAAGTATACAAAACTGTCATCAAAAAATGCACTGTGTCCTCAGTGGTACTTAAGAGGTAAATTTTTAATCAGAACAACTAAAAATACCCTAAAGAGGCAGCGTGGAGACAGTGCGGGGTGGGGGATTGATTTGCTGCATTTTGACAGCTACACTTTTAAAAATGTAAGTGGGCAATAGGTAAGGAAGGATTTATTCTTGCCTTTGAGTGAATTACTTGCACACCTCTGGGGTGAGGTCTGCACATTTGTAATAGTCTGTTAAATGAAGTGAGAGGAAATGTGGAGGCTGCCGAAGAGGAGGAGGAAGGTAGGTGTCCTGTGCAACATCTTCAGAGCCTTTGGGAGTACTCAGATGACCTGTGTCTCTTCTCCAAATGTAAAAGGGATGGATCTGACAAGAGTCAGATCCTATTGACTGCTGTGTTGTCAGTGCACTCCCCTTAGCTCCTTGTTAGTATATACAAAAAAACCAATGTAACAACATCATTTTCCTTTTTATTGCCAGATCTGTTGCATTTTTCCTTATCTAGATAGAGATCAAATCAAATACTTTTAGGTCTGATTTACTTACTGAAGCTGGCTTGGTCTGTCTTGCCTCTGGAGCAGGTGAATTAAACAGAATAATTCCGAAGTGCCGCTTGGTGCTGGCGTTACGCAAATTAAAACAATCAGTTCAGTCCCTGAACACCTTGTTGTTCTTCAGCCTGAGCACTTTACAATTTGCTGAGGGATTCTTTGAGATTACCTTTAACTGCTGAACTGGCAAAGTCCCAGCAACAGCTTTTCTGCAGAAAAAAACAACCCAGAAGCAGCTTTTGACAGGAGCTGGCAGAGGATCGGTTTCCTGTTAATGAACCGTGTTCTCCAGCTCTGAAATATTTTTTCTCTCATTACATCAAATGAGTTTAAGACTGATATCTTTGCAGTAGATGAACTGTTCATGGGAGGCTCTGTCAGTGGATATTGGTTGACTTCTGCACCTTTCTTAGCTCTCACAGGAGAGGGTAACTGCAGTGGCTAAAGCACCACAGTAGCAGCCCTGGTCCCTCTTCTCTCTCATAGTTGAGTGGCCTCAACTACAGTTTCTTCCTCCTTTCCTCCTAGGAAGAACTTCTTCCTGGAAAGGGCTGTGAAGGGCTGTGCCAGGCTGCCCAGGGCAGTGGTGCAGTCCCCATCCCTGGAGGGGTTTCCAAGCCGTGGAGATGTGCTGCCATGGTTTAGTGGTGACCTGGCAGTGCTGGGGGAATGGTTGGAGTTGATGATCTTGAAGGCCTTTGTCAACCAGAAATGATTCTGTGATTCTAAAGTGAGTTCTGTGACTCGCGGCTTTTGTGACTGCAGTTCAGACCTCTGATGCCAGTGTTTACTTGAAGACCATCTGGGGGAGGGAACAATCCTGAATTATCACTGATCAGGAAAGACAGATTCTACCTTCCCTCCTCTCCTCAGTGTTCAGACAGGCACCGTACAAATAGCTGTTCTTAATGGCTCGCTGTTGGAGCCTGAGGTTTCCTTCAAACCGCTGTATTCAAATCAATTGTGGGGCAGACAGTGCTCTGCTGTACCGTCTCTGGCTTGGCTCTTCAGAGACTTCCCTGAGAAAATTGTCTTCACTAACTGAAAATAATTTACTATTAATGAGCTTCAGTGGGAGTCCCATTATTCTTCTTTGGTGGGAGGCTGGTGGCTAACACACAGGCTTGTGGGAGGATTGCTATTCAGGAGAGGAAAAAGATGAAGTAACCACAGGTTCCCATTAGAGGGGAGGGGGGGAAACACGGCCCTGAAGTGTGATGTATCACCAGTGATATTCCATAGGAAATGTAATCACCCTTCACGGGTAATGAGAAGAAAGGAAAACTTAAGTACGTGAGCCACGCGGAAGACAAATGTCAACTCCCTTATGTAGTCGGCAGACACAGAGGAGAGCCTTGCCGTATAGAAAAGGGATAGCTGGAGTCACAATGAATCTTTGTAAGAGGCTGCTCGGCTGAAGAGCTTAACCTTTCTTCATCACGTCAGCCTGGAGTCAGCTGTTCACCTCCAGCTCTCAGAGGCAGCCCAGAAATCTCTGCCCCAATTCCCAAAGCGCTTCGCAGGAGGTGTCGCAGGAATTAGCACGGTGATTTATTGACAAGCAGTGGGCTGCTGAAAAATGGCTCGAGGAGTTGGCTGCCACGGGATGCACAGCGGATAGCAATGGGCTTGTGAGTCCAGAGAATTCCTAGTAAATCGCTGTCCTTGTAGACCAGAGGTTGAGACTACTTCTGTGCAGAGCTGTTTTTCATAGTACGTAACGGTGAGTGTGTTAGAGTTTGAGAAGCATCACGAGGGCTGGGACTATGTCAGAGACAGTGAAAGCTGTTGTAATCACATCTGTTGGATGATAGATACTGTGTTCTCCAAAGGGGTTGAAATCCGTTTAATCTTGCAGTGCCTTTTGAAAGTGCTTTACTTGGCAGCTGGGATGGGGGAAGAATTCACTCTGTGTAAGAGGTGAAGACTCCTCTTTTCACCTGATGCTTTGTCCTTCTCATTCTACTCCGCATTGAAATGGTTTCTCTGCCCTTGCCATCACTCTGCCTCTGCCTGGGATGCTCCTTGCTCTGCTCTGCTCTCTACCTGAGGATGGGATGGAATACCTCTCCTCTCTTTTCTTGGTCTCTGTCCCTGCCCTATCCTGTCTCCCACCGTAACACCGTAGCTGGCCATCCTACCCCAGCAGGCTAGGAAGCCAAGGTGGACCAGTCCTATCAAGGCCACCAGTGATGGAGCATGTGCTGCAGGCTGGGAATCTCTGCTAGAGAATATGGGTGAGGGAGGGAAGTGGAAGTGTGTTTTGGCTAAGTCTTAGATCTGTACCCAGAACTTGTTTTCTGTAGTCTCCTAGCAGTGTGAGGAAGCAACACATCTGTAGCTTATCCTGAATTTCTGTCATTCTCTTGAATTCTCAAATGGAGATCTGCATAGGAAGGTGGAGATGGTACCATTTCCTTCTCTCTTAGAAGAATCCTTCTAGCCACAAAAAGACATTGAGACAGCCACACCAGGCATGTCTTAGGAAAGGTGGTGGACATCGCTGTCCTCTGTGTGTTAACTGCACGTTTGCGCTCAATCTCTTGAGGCCTTCACAGAATTGTTGAGGCTGGACATGTGGTGGCCAGGCCCCTAATTCTTTGGCTAGATTCAGTGAAACGTACATCCTGTGAAGCTGCCGAGTTGAGAGGAAAAAGTCTTTATATGCTCCCCTTCACTTCCTAATACTACTACACAGAAGAGAGATGGATTTGGCACTAAATAATTAATCCTGCTCTTTATATTTTATGGATCCAGAACACATTTTTTTGTAGGGGGGCAGGAAAAACCCCTATAGCTAGGATAAATTTCTTGAAGCTGAGTCAAAGCATTAAGCAGCTCAAAGGTTATTTATCTCAATGCTGGAAAATGTCAACATTTAGCCTGAGGAAACAAGGTTTTCTTTAATTTCAGAACAAACAAATGCCAGCATTCCTGAAAGAGATCACAGCCTCTTCCCATTGTTCGGTTTGTGCTTGATGGATATTTTATTTTAACCTACCAGTTAACTTTAAGTCAAGAAAATTGTTGCTAAGTTCTGTCAAGTGCTACATGTCCTTGTCTCTGGGTAAACGGAACAGAAATTTGTGGGGCTGTGCACCCAGTAAGGTCTGTGTGCTGTGGAGATGGACCTGAGCTGCAAAATGTGCATCTGGATGGTGACTGCTGCTGTTCCACGTTGCTCTGGAGTTCAGGTTCCTGTCCTGCTTCTCTCAAACGCTGTCTGGTAACGTGTATATTAACACTGACACCATGCAGCTGATCTATTATTTATTGGGCATCACACAGAAATGCAAGGGAAGGGTGCCTTTTAAAAATGATGAAGAGAAGAGTGATGTGTCGTTTTTTCATGCCTGTCAGTATGTGTGGGACAGATGGAGAGTAAGGAGATGGACTGTTCATGCTTTAACGTTTGAGTTGTTTGTGTTCACACTTTGTGAATGAACACCAGAAAGGAGGGACATGAAGACCGATTTAATGCGTTGATTAATTTTTTATTGCCTTTATATAAGAAAGTCTCACGGTTCTTAGCAGATATATTGCCACCCTCATCCCGTGGATCAGCAGAACAGAGGAGGCTGAAGAACTAAGTGACACGATGACAATTTAACAGTTTAGGTCAGAATGTTGCCTTCAGTTGTCTTGGGTAGATGGGATGTGTATTGAGCAAGTGAAAATCGGCTGGGATGGTGCAGAGGATTCAAGTTTTTGAACCTGAAACATCAGTTACTGGACAATTCTATCAGCAGGTACTAGATTAAATAGCCTTGTCTTACACCTTAGTACGGCACCAGCTATTTCCTGTATGTTTAAATATATAGAATATCTATATGATCTCAAACTTCCCTTTTGATACAGTAGTTTCCTCAGTGGACCTCAGAAGGTCCTTTTGGGCTTTTACAGCCCACTTCCTAAATAGGAATTACAGTGTTATGCCAGTTCTGAAATGGAATATTAACCTAGTAGATCATGATAATAGCCATTATGGGCCACCAAGTTGAACGCGTGTTTGCGCAGTTCGAAAGCGGTAGATGTTTAACATTACAAATTCAAGGTCATCTTCTCCTGATTCATAACCCAGTTCCTTGTGTTGACTTTGAAGTAAATCCCAATTGAGCTCAGCAGAGAGTATTGTAGGGCTAAGTTTCTAAGCTGGTTTGGCACAGGTAAATTAACATGCTTCACTGGTGTAAAACTGTGCTAGTTTTACATGTTCTGAATTTACTGGATTCAAAATCTGCTTGGAACCCATGCTTATCTTCTCTTTAATCTTCTTTCTGTCACATGAGGTCCATTCCGTCACGTACGGTGTATTATCTCTCTGGAGGAAAGAACATTTCTGTGTACTAGAGGCAGAACAATCAACCTGGGCAAGTACAGGATGGAAAATCACAATATAATGTGGATTCAATACCTGCTTTAAAGTTACCTTTTCTGTAATTAAAATTTCTTCACCCATCTGCTTTTTAAAAAATATATTCAATTTCTACATCTATTCTTTCTGTTTTCCTCAGCCATCCTTGTAGCAGCACACAAAGCAGGGCATAAGATGGTTGATTTCTAGCTCAAGCAACAATGTTCTTGTATGGAAGCAGTTAAAGGGAAAGGGTTCTTCTCTTAGTAATACTATTAACTTTTTTAAAAGTCCAAAAACTGCCTTTCAACCTGCAGTTTTGTTTCCAAGTATGGGCATATGTCCACAGGGTGAAATTGCTTGCCTTAAAAGCGGTATTTCTGCTGCTATTGAGTTCTGCTTGGAGCATTGGGCAAGTCAGGAATGAAAACTGAAGGAAAACAAAGGTGGAAAAAAAAGACAGGGTAAAAGCACCATAACTAGAGACTACCAGTATCTTCAAAACTGACTGGTGGCTTTTCTGGATGACTGAATTAAGAAGCTTTAAAGGGCCATGACTCTCAGAAGTTGGTGTTTAGCACTTCTGAACATGAGACCAAAGAAGAATTCACCAAACACCTATATCTTTTGAAAGTCTTGGCTGAGAGTTTAATAAAAATGTGCATATGAGAAATAACCTCAGTCACAATTAATGCACATTATTTTTGCTACATAATTAGACTTCTGACTGTGTTCAGGTGCCACCTCTGTCCCTGCAGAGCTGCTGGGAAAAGAAAACCTGTGCACGTGTTCTGTGATAACCAAGTAGCCAAAGCTGATGCAAGTTTGATGGGATGCAGGAGCTGGAATCTGTGCCTGGTTAGACTATGAAATGGTAGAAACGCTGGGCAGGAGTTCTGGAGAGCCCTTGTCTGTTGACCCCAGCTGTGGTTGCTTAGTGTGCTGCCAACAGAGTGCAACAGCACCATAGGGAGATGCTGCAGTCGTGACTATTTGTTTTAATTGAAGAATTGTGTCCTTAAAGCTTAAATGTAATTTATTAAGGTCATTTAAAGAATGTACTTGATGAGTGGGTTAGGTGCACACTGAAGTAATGGCTTGCAAAGCACAACAGTAGAAAGAAAAATACCATGCAGGCAGGGAGAAAACTGTGTCTTTAAACTGTGTTGTGGATTGTAAATGAAAAAAGTTTCCTGTAACCTGTCATCCATGGTAAGTTACTATTCCAGCGTATGAGTTTGTTCCAACACATTCCCCCAGTTCCACATGAACAGATCATTCCGGTGCTGGAAAACACCATTACTAAAATAAGTAGCCTGGAAAATAAAATACACTGTCAGCAAGTCACCTGTAAGTGGTAGTGGAAAAGATGATAATAGGTTTGGAGCACGTAACTGCAATTCTTCCACAGTCAGGCTGGCACAAGATGAGCCTAGTGAGTGTCAACCCAAAGAGTTCCTTTTCTTTTTGAAAATGCAATCTGAAATTCACAGCAATTGATTTTTTTTAATTGCTTTTTTCCCTACTTTTAATGGGTTATATTCCATGTTGGAGAAAGTGATAATATCCATTGTTGAAGAACTGTTCTTGAGTGATGCTGCAACTGTCTGCTGGCTTCGGTGGAGCTGGGAATGTGGCAAACACAAAGTCAGGACCTCAAAGCTCCATCCAAAGCCCGTTGAAGTCAGTAGAAACCATCCCGTTGACTGAAGTGGGATTAGGATCAAGCCCTTTGGGTTACCCTTGCTCATTAAAACCCAATCGGTCTACAGAGAGCACAAAGTCATTTCTCTTCCAGGAACCTGGCCTTTATTGCCAGTGAATTCAGTTCTCCATTAAGAAATACAATGACTGCTATTAGAAATACTCTTGTTACTCAGGAGGGACACGCTGATATTTGTGCAGTCAAGTGGTAGATAATAATGAGATCCGCATTACAGTTGCGTTCAGAAGTCCTTCCAGTTTTCCGGTATTTTGGAACTGCAGAAGGTTGTAGCAATGCGCTTGCGCTCTGCTTAGCCACGTTTTTGTGAGAGAAACGTGTTTTGATTTTGTGAGACATCAATCATCCCCAGCTTTATTAGGGGCAAATAAAAATACAGATTCATCATCACAGTTTCTCATATTGCAGCACCAGACCAACCAGGTATTGGACATGAAAGGGCCACTCAAGATTGTAACTAAGAAGGGTTTTTTTCCTAGATACGGTGATTTCAACTCTTGCAAGTGTGCAGCTAAGGAGGAAGGGAGGAGAAAGCGTAACGAGCTGTTGCTGGCTTTGACTTTGCCGGGCTGAGCTTTCACTTTGTGTTTTCTGGCTAGAAAGCAGGTTCCTTCATCACATTGTTTGGTTTATTATTTGCCATCGACAGGCATTTAGGGTATCGGCATTTCCATTACTGAAGGATACTCTCTTTACAAAGAGTCTTCTCACCTTCAGGAGAGCCTTCTTAGAGAGGGATGTATTTGCTTTGGCAGAGGCTCTGTGCGTTTGCTTGTGTAGCGTGGCAAAGATGCGATCAGGGCGTTCTGTTCTTGGCTTTGTTCTTATCTGCAGTCTGTTCCTGAGTCTCAAAACAATAACAAGATTAAAAACTTTTACATGGAATTAAAAGATGTGATGACAGAACAGAAATCAAACTCTCGGAAGACTGAAGAGTGAGGACTAGTTTGCTTAAGCATTCAGAAGGGCTGTAAGTGAGGTTACAGAAAGTTTCCCTGAACTGCAGGAGTCTGGCTTTTCTGATCAAGGCTGCTTGATGACAGCCCAGACATGTCTTAAAGGATATATGCATCCCTTCAGATGTACAGCCTGGCACGCACCTAGGACCTGCTGCCACCCAACAGTTCTACCAGCAGAACAGCTGGAAAGTGCTGGAGGCATCTCATGAGGGTTCCTCTAGCTGGGTCTCATGTAAGCAGCAGTGTAGCAAGTCTAGGATGCCACTGAGAGCAAGGTATGAAATCCTTCCCTAAACTGTTAAC
This sequence comes from Eurystomus gularis, assembly GCA_013400335.1. Lineage (NCBI taxonomy): Eukaryota > Metazoa > Chordata > Aves > Coraciiformes > Coraciidae > Eurystomus > Eurystomus gularis. The sequence continues at coordinate 24,558 of VZZY01008113.1, forward strand.
AAATGGCATCTCCCCTACGGAATGTCCCCCTAATCTCTGTCTGTTCGTGATTGCTCATCATGGAACCGTGGGGATTATTCGTATACATATCCAGCTGCAGGGTAATCCTCCTGATCCTTGGCATTGCTGGTATTTATTTTGTGGCGATGAGTTCCACAGGTTATCCAGCCCTTGTTTTGAAAACCAAGTGTCAGTTTGAAATGTGGTTTAGTTCTGTTGACTTTGTATTAGGAGGGCAAGTAACAAATACTTCCTAATTAACCTTCACTCTATTGCATGTATTTATTCAGTCCTGTTGTTATCTTTTAGATAAACAGCCCTGAACTTGTCCATCACTCCTAATTCAGATGTCCTTCTTTGACTAATAACTTTTGCTGCCTGACTCCAGGACCCTTTATTGCCTCCGTGTATGATTTTAGATGCAGAGATCAGAGTGAGCCTGTATCCAAGGCGGGCACATGGCATTGACTTTTACACTGACATCAAAACACATTTTAAGTGTTCTGTTTTTCTTGTTCGTTTGGGAGGATTCTACTTTTTGTTCATCATGTTGGTGCTGAGCAAATTTATTGCTCTTTTGAGGGATGATGTGATGGGTTTTCCTGCAACGAACTCTATTGTGGTGCTGGATTTTTATTTCTCCCTATTTCTTCAGCAGTAATTTTGGTAATCAGGTATTTCTTACCAGTGCTGCTTGTGTATTCATAGTCAAATATTGGACTAGATGCTTGGGACCAAGAGATGGGAAGAAAGGCTAAAGCCACCATTCATCTTGGGTAGCGTTGCCTCAAGTGGGTTTTTTCATTTCTTGTCCACAAAAATTTTGGACTATACTTTGCTCAATTTCTTTTTCTTTCTCACTTTGTTTCTGCATGCGTAGAAGCAAGCACATATTTTTACTGGGGTCATTTCAGTCCTCTGTGGGCAAGAGGCTGAGAAGTATGATCTAAGTCATACGTGCAACTGGTAGCAAAGCCATAATAGAATGTATTCACCTGACAGTTTTTAAGAGAAATTCCTGCCACCTCCTTAAGGCAACCTAAGACCTTTCATTCCTGTCTCTAGCAAACACTTGCTCTGTTAGCTTTGACTACAGGATCAACACAGCAGATGTTTTCCAAGTAAATAAACAGAATAAACAGTCTGCAAAGCCCAGTCTGTTCCACTTCAGTTTGCCACTTCATGGGTGTGGATCACATGAGTTTGTAATTCCGAGGTTTCTCTGAAATTACAGTCCTGCGGCGTTTCCCAGTGAGCAGCACAGACACCTGAGGGGCCAAAGTCGCAAAGGTGAATAAATAACTTTTCTTTGTTTTTAAGCAATTTGCTGTGAGCTAAATGCTATTCTTGTAACTAGAATTAGGAAATATGCACTTAATCTGCTCCTGCTTTCTAGAGGACTCCAGTTTCAGCCACACTGCTGGTTGAGCTCCTGCCTTCTGGAAATGTGTGGCCAGTTTCTAAGCCTCACTGATCTGCGGCTGAATCTAAAGTCTTCTCCTGGCTTTCACAATTCCTAGCAGTGCTGGGACAAGCCCCATTTGGGATGTGTCTTTACGCCGTGCTTTAAATAGGGAGCATCCTCCCTCCGTGCTGAGCATGTTCTTGTGGCTTTTAGGGTTTTCTTTCGCCTGTTTGTTTGTCTGGCCCCCTTCCCTCCCTTTCCCCACAGTTTTCCTTTTCAGTTATTTTTGTTTGCATTGAACTCCTGCCTGCTCAGCTGCAGCAGAGTTTGGTGTTGGCAGCCCACCTCGTGCTGTGCAGTTCTGCAACTTCTGCTGCTTAGCAGCATGTTGGAAATGGCTTGGAAATCAATCCGTGTTGGACTGAAAGCAGCATCTTTGTTGTTACCCCCTCAGAATAATTTGGTGCTATAATTGGAATTCTTATTTGAAGTAAATAAACACGATTTGTGAGCTACAGACAGATCTGGATGCATAGTCAAAGAGAGAGGTGTGGGCGGACACCCCTGTTCCTGGAATGGAGATGTTTGCAAAGCATCTGTGGCACTTCTGGTGCCTTGGGTTGGTGCTGGACAGGGAGGGCTGGAGGGCAGTCCCAGATCATAGGATCATAGAATGGTTTGGGTTGGAAGGGACCTTGAATTTCCTGCTGGGCCACCTTGAGACCTGTCAAAGGAATTGTCTACTGGGCTGCTCTTGACATGAATGTGCCCGTAAGCCTTGTGGTGTTTCCCCTCTCAACTTTAGAAAGCTGATATCCGGTGGCAAGAATAAGTTGTTGTGGCTCCACCACACTAGTGCCACCTTACTGGTCCTCGTATTGCAGAATCACAGGGTGGTAGGGATTGGAAGGGACCTCTGGAGATCATCTCATCCAACCCCCCTGCTCCAGCAGGTCACACAGAGCAGGGGGCCCGGGATCATGTCCAGGCGTGTTTGGAATCTCTCCAGAGGAGACTCCACAAGCTCTCCGGGCAGCCTGGGCCAGGCTCTGCCATCCTCACAGCAAAGAGTTTTTTTGTCATGTTCAGACAACAAACATGGCATGTGGGAAGGGAGATGAAGCTGCGGGCTTTTCATGTGTAGGTTGAAAGCTGCGCACAGTCTTAAGATTTCCTTTTCAATGAGAATATGCACAAAGTTCAGGGAAAATTGACATCAGTAATCAGAGCAAGGGAGTGACTGGGAAACTCAGTTCTGGTAGAGACGATCTGGTGGATGAATGTGAGAGATCTAGAAAATCATGGGTGGGTTGGAGAGGATGGGTTGAGAAGGATGGTTTCATCCTTGTACAGAGGGCAGCATGCTTCAAGTGAAGCTATGAGGAACCAGCTTCACAGCAAGCAGGAGCTCTGCAGATGCCAAAAGTTCCTGTGGGGAGCCTGGATGACTTAATGCAGAGGGAGATACCGAGACATGAAAAATACATAGAAGCAACATGCATCTCAGGAACGCTTTGTGTTGAAAACAGGTTGGACCTCAGGAGAGCTCCTAACTGGGGGCTTGTGCTCCTACACATGCACCTCATCTTGGTTTTGAACTTGAGGTATTCACTGCGTGTCTGGGTTTGTGTGGTGGGAGGATGTTTTATGTTGCAGACAGGACAGGGCTCTATGGACCTGTGGTCTCTCCCAAAGCAGCTTCTTCATGAGTTCTTGTATGGTGTATTTCAGTAACTTGAGATTATTTTTTTTTCTGGGCATTTTTGCTACAGGCCATTGCCCTTTTTTCCCCTATATCCCCATATTTGTAATCAGTTGTTTGAGTTAAAAAAAAACAGATCTCAGGAAACCCGATTGCATTAAGGTCTGGTGCTGTAAAAGGAATGTTTAAATCCACTTAGTGCTCCTTTAATTGAGGAACACTGAGGACACAGAGACTTGAAAGTGTTTTTTCAAGCTAAGAACAGGGTTGCTGTTTGTCTGTCGCACCAGCAATGGTTCCAAGCATTTTTGTGAAGTCAATCAAGACAGTCTAGTGCAGGCAGAGAAGGGGTGATAAGGTACCAAGGAGATCAAAGCGAGGTGGGGAAGACCTGCAGCACAGCTAATTTGCAATTAGCATCTTCCCACTCCTCTGTTATCCGCCTGTCCTGCGATTCCAGAGGAGGCAGAAAGAATCTGGTCTGGAAGGATGCTAAGGATGGCTGGAGAAGGCTGTCAGGGCTCCAGGCAGGCAGAGACGTGCCAGTGGAGGAGGAGCGGGTCGTGCCCCGTTAGCTTCTGCGGAAAGAGTCATTTAGCACAGCTTGATGGGAATTGGGTAATGGCAGTAGGTTTGGAGATGAGATTGAGGAGTTAAATGATGGATGAACTGCATCGCCTCCAAAATGCTGCATCCTGCTGTCACGCCTGTGTTCTCGGGATCGATAGCTGTCGTAACAATGAGTAGTTTTCCCTACGCTGTCCCTTTTTCCTCCCCGACACTGAACTCCCCAGTGCACTGTGGCTGCTCAGTGATGCAGCAGCACCTATGACAAGAGGTGAAATGGCATAGACTGTATTTTAAACAGAACTGGAAATTCCTTCAGTTTGCTTTTTTTGTAGTTTTTTAAAAGCATCACTTTCTATTGCCATTTTCTTCCAAACATCCACATGGACTTGTGCAGTTCTTGAAAACAATAAAATCAGTCAATTGAATTTTTGCTCCTGCTTTATCTAACAAAATCCCTCCCTCTGCCTTTAATTAAGAATTCATATCCCAGCGTTCCTGAGGAACTGGGGGTATTGGTACTGGGACTGGAGAAAAACGGACTCTAGGAAAAAAACTTACAGGGTTCTTCAAGCAGGGAATAAATCTACAGCTTTCAGAATTTGTAAGGTAAACTTCTTTTAGAATTGGGTCAGGTTTTGTTTGGTCTTTTTGGACTGAAAGAAGGGTACTTTGGGGACCTCGCTGAGTTGTTTGTCCTAGAAAGACGCCCCAGGATCTGTGCCAGAGCTTTCTTCCTGGAGAGCTCAGTTTCCTCAGACACAGCAGGGACAGATGCAGTTTCTTTGCTTGTGATTTCTGGACCTGTCTTCCCAGTGGGAACCGTGTTCTCCTGACTGTTGTCCGGGTGGTCTCTCAGCTGCATATTCACTATGGTTTCTGGAAATCTACCGGTTCTCTGATAACTTCTACAGGATCCAAAGAGCTGCAACCACTCCATCCCACTAGGATCAACTCAAATGAAGGGAGCCCCTTAGTCTATAGCTTGATTTCACTTGGTGTTTGATTTTTGGGCAGTATCCTCTTCCTGATTTAACTGCCAGTTTGCAGATGAGCGTGCTCTTGATGCTTTCTATCTGAAAGAAACCTGTTTATGTCACCACCTTAACCGCAGTCAGTGTATGATGGTGCTTATTAATAACTCCTAGCATAGCGCTGTTGCACAGGAACCCAAAGAGCCACCTCTGATACCTGGAGAACTTGGTAGGTGTGTTTTTGAAATGGACATTGTGTGTGAGTGCAGGTTAGCTGGTCAAGGGCCTGGGAGAAAACATGGCTGAAGGAGATTTTTCTGTACAATTCCTATAAAGTTGGCTATACAAAATAATCTTTTCTAGTAGAACTTACACAGCAAAAAACAGACTTACACACAATGACTTTAAATTGTGTAGTAAACTTTAGTATTGCATTTTTATTAAATTGTGGACTCTTTAAAGTGATTATCTTTGAACATTGATACATTTCTATAATGTGATTATTTTTATACCTAATAAAATTCTAAAGAATCCGAGGTTATTTCCCAGTGCTTAGAATTGTATTGCCCTTAAAGTAAGTTGTTTAAACAACTTAAACTGTCTATGCAAGGTTTCTCTCTTCATGCTCCCTCAAACCTAGATAAAATCCTTATTTCCAGGAGGTGTGTTGCTTGTGCCTGCCTGGCTTTCCAGCCTTTCCCATGCCCCAAGGATACAGACCCATTCTGACTTTCCAACACTATTTTCTCTACTGCATTTTTTTTATTTCCGCTTTTCTAAGTATCTCTGCACAGAAGTGTTTTAATGGGAGAAATGACTTGTGATGTTTTGTCTTCAGGTTTTCCTTCCCCTAGGGAAGTCTGTTAGTCTTTTAAAATGACATTACAACTTGTTCAATAACCAGCTTGGGAGCTGGAAGAAATCTGGGAGGAGCATCGGAAGGAGAAGAGACCTTTTGAGTAGCAATTTCCTAGCTGCACGTGGAATGCTGAGTTAATATAAAACTGCACTGCTATTGTACCAGTGCTAATAATGCATAACATTATTCTTCTGTCTTGCATTTTTTAAATAATGTAGGTGTACAAATCAGTTTTCACAACATCCTGTGAGAGAGATAACTATCAGCATTATTCTAATCCTCCTAGCGTATTAAATGAGAATAGTAACTGCTTCAAATTGAAAGCTCAACACGAGATAGAAATAGTGTGTTTCTAACTCAAACCTCTCTAGCAGGTTGCGGTGATCATCCCGTGCATCTTTCTCAAGTCAACTCCTGCACTTTGCCTTTGCAAAAACAGCTCTCATCATTCTAATTTTGCGGTTTTCCTATCTTGCTGAAAATCATAGAGTAGAGCAGCCCAAGTTGGAGAGGACCTTGAAAGATCATCTGGTCTGACTTTTTGTGGGAACGTAGATGAGGTTATCTAGCACCCTGTCCAATCACATCTTGAAAATCTACAGTGGTGAGGACTCCACCACATCCCTGGGGAAGTTATTCCTGTAAATGATTCTCAGTGGAAAAAATGTCTTTCTTCTCTCAGAATGAATGGTCTTGATACAAGATCAAAATGTACTCCAGAATCTCCTATAAATGGTTATACAATAGATTGCTGCGTAGAGAGCGAGAAGGTCTCCTGTGAGCCTGCTTCTCTCCAGGCTGAACAACCCCAGGTCCATCACCTGCTTCTCACCAGACTTGTGCTCCAGACCCTTCCCCAGCTTCGTTGCCCTTCTCTGGACGTGCTCCAGCCTCTCAAGGTCCTTCTGGGAGTGAGGGGCCCAAAACTCCTCCTCTTCAAAAGTCTTTACTCATTTTTTTCCACTGTCTTGCTGACCCAGCATGCCCTTCCTCGACTACCAGCGCACACTTTTCTTTCTCCTCTTGGCTTCCCCGTCTGCACTCTGGCAGTGGGTTCATTTCCTCGGGCTCTTCAGCTATTTTGATATAATTCTCTCCTATGACTTTTTTTTCCCTCTTACAACCTTTGAATAACACTTTATCTCCACTCCATATCTTACTTTAAAGCTCTTTTTCTCTTCAGTTACAATGGTGCTTTTAATTGTCAGTGGTGGTATTTAGTGAAGATTGCTGCTAAAAAAAAAAAAAATTAATTCAGGGGCCAATTAGACTCCCAGGTGTAATTCTGTGATTATTGTTATTACTTGGAATAGGACTTTGCTTCTGCCTTTAATTTTTTTAAGAAAACTTCTCACTTAGGTACCTTTAATAGTTGAGTAGTGATGCAGTGAGTCATTTCAACATTAATGTATTGCAGCTCTGTCCGCATCAGATTACAAATATGGAAAGCATTTTACTGCAGGACATGCACTGCTGGGGACAATCAGTAGCTTCGACTTCCAGGGATTCTGTGTTTCCCTGCAAAACCTCAGGTTTTTTGGAGAGATTGTAGTGACTGAAAGACTCGGTCCTGACAACCCGTTTGAAAATCACGCAGTGCTGTGGATTTAAAACCATCTTGCTGTCTCAGCTGCAAATTTCACCTACGGTTAACTAAAATAAAAAAGCCCCAGCACCACCAGAAGTCAGAGGCTTGGTGCTCCATCACCTCTCACCTCCTCGCTGTTCTTTCCACTAGTACAAGTTTGTGCTAAAACAACCTTCTGCTCCCTGCTGCCATGAGGCACCCCAGACTCCGACCTGGAAACCTCACTGTCCTTTCGTCCCTAAACAATGGCAGGTGTTAGAATAAATCGAGTTGTGTTCAGAGAAGATTGTTTCTTTGCTCTGAAGGTTTAATCTCCACCTTCATGGGAGATTTGCTACATGGCATAACTTGCCAGCCGGTTTTATCGAGAGATTTTGTTGTTTTCTCAGCGCTGTTACTCTGGCCATCCAAACTTAGCATGTGTGTTTGGAGAGTCTTGCCAACTTTAAAATTCCAAGTGTGAAAGTAGAGAATCGGTTCTTTAAAAACTCAGTCGCTGTTTGTCTGACTTGTTCCATAGAAATAACTGAATATGAAGTTTCTAAGTTCAGACTCTTTCTGGTTTTTTGTTTTTGTTGTTTTTTTTCCTTGAGGAGTTAGGCTGCAAACATTTTCATCAACACTTAGGGGGATAAAGTTGTAATCAGAACTTGAGTTATGCCTGTCACACGCTTACCAATTCTGTAAAAACCAAGATAATTACTCCACAGCTGCTTAACTTCCTTCAGCAAGTATTCACTGTGCTCCTTTCTTCATTATTTTAAACTACGCTATTCTGTCATTACAGCAAGTTTAAACTTCCATTCAGAAAAGATGCCAATGAGTTTGGGGAGTCTCTTAGTAGAAATTGCAGTAGACAATCTAGTAAGAATTATGTGTGCCTTCATTTAATAAACAGCATATGACACTCTTTTCTTTATCAACGTTACCAAGTTTGCCTCATTTTGGAAATCTATAAATAAAGCATCTCAAAACTGTTGTGTGCTCAGAACGTAGCAAACAGTTTTTGACTGATGCATAAAAGTGGGTAAAAATACAAATGTAATGTTGTATGGGTGATTTAGTGCTGCATTTGTAGCAGGAGTAACTTTGCTTTCTAGGCCTAGTAAATAGATTGTCAGCAGTTGTGTGTGACGTGGTGAGGTGCTGCTCAGAACCGGGCACGGCTGTTCTTCTCTGGCTATAAAGAAATTATAAACGAGAGATTGGAAGCTTAAGGTGTTTAGTATTTTAAGTGTGGCCCTAGGGATATGCAGGAAGCAAGTAACAAATATGTTGTGGCATTGTCAGCTCCTAGGAGGTTACTCCATTACATTACCTGTTTGCAACTTCCCTGGTAGTGTAGAACCTCTGTGTGTGTCTGGGACACATTCCTCTTTCCGTGGCTGATGTTAATCTGATGAATAAGGGGAGAGAACCAGGTTTCTCTAGCTCTGCTGGTTCCTGCCTGCGGTTGCATGTCAGAGCATGGAGCTCTAGCATATGTTGGGAGATTGGATCCAGACACGGTTGGATCATGACTAGATGGATGCCCGGGTGGCCAAGGACCAGCACTGGTCCCTCAACGGAGGGACTCTGAGCTGCTCTGCAGCAATGACAGCAGAGGACCTTTCTCTGTGGTACCAGAGTCCTCCAAAGAACCATGTTAATAGTTCTGTAAAGCCGAGTGTGCCCAGACCTCAGCTGGATACTGATGTAATTAGTCAGCGTTATGGCTTCTCTCCAGGTAGTTAGATCTGGAAATATTTTACCTCTTTTAATTGCTGCATGGGAAAGTAGAGCTGAGGGTTGTGAAAACCTAGAGAAGAGAAGAAAGGTGACAGCTCCCCATGGAGACAGAGGCTTCTGCATACTTGTGTGTACGAAGGAAAATAACTCTTGGTGTTTGTTGGAACTGGTAATTCCATAAAAAACTTTGTCTTGATGCTGGCCTCAAAGAGTCACAAATATGTTTGAAAACAAATATGTTATTCTTTATTCTTTATCTATTGGCCTTGAAGCTTGGTTCCCCTCTAGCAGGAGGCCCAACACCTCTATCAAGATGTTGTGCAAGACAGGTGTAATGGAGCAGTATTAAAAGTTATTCAGTATTTTGAATCGCCATTATATGATACTCAAGCAGACGCACACTGGTGGTAACACTTAAAATCCAGTGCAGAAATCTCTTCTCTAAGACGTTATTTTCAGCACAGAAGAGATGAAAACACCAGTGTGGCATTAGTAAACCTGCTTGCAAGGGGATCTGAAGACTTTATCGTCTTAAACCCAACCCCTTTTTACACTAATCTTGTAATAGCCAGATGACTTACGCAGAAAATATCATTTGGCTTTTATGTTGTGAGCAGTAGAAGAATGATTGCTTCTAAAGTGTTGCTGTTTAGTGAGGTATTAATGGAGGGATAATCCATTTACATTTTTACAGCGGAAGTTTTGTAATGCTTTTGGGATTCATTTATTCTTTGCATTTGAGAAATAGCCTCTACTGAAATAAAGCCGAAGTAATTTGCTGTGGGGGAATAAAGTAGTTTGTCAAAAAATAAATTTCATTTTTTCCAAGGCTCTATACAAAATCCTGCTGTGGAAATAATAATTTGCTTTTTAAATAAATTCTAAATAATTTTTCACAGGCATCTTATAAAGTGGATCGGAGTTGTAAATTCCACATGCTATATATTCAGAGAGCACCGTGGATGCGTTTTGTTGATCTACTGATGCATAAATACGGGTGACGTGTCAATTTGTATTCATCTTTTCAATAGCTGTTTTTTGTGGGTTCTGCCCTTTCCCATCTAAATTCTCTTCTAGATGATGAGGGCTGTGGTCTGCTCCTGCCCCTGCCTCTGTCGTACAGTCCTACAAGACGGCCATGATTCGGTGCTCGGAGGGCAGCGGGGAGTGCAGTTCTCATTTATAAACCGCTCTTACGTTCTGCTGCTCTCCTGGCCTTGCGGGAACCAGGCAGCGATTATTCTGAGCTGCAGCCAGTGTCCTGCTTCGATGTGTTCTGCTGCTCAGGTCACCTCGGCAGAAGAATTGGGGCAGGGAACGAGGGACTAGAGATGGACTGACAATGCACATCTGGTCAGGCGGCTTATTGGTACTTGGAGGTGATGTTCGTTGGAAAAAACCACGCGCTGGTGCAGCTGACCAAGGGCTTGGATGCTTTGGCACTAGTAAAGAAGTTGGAGCAGAAAAAAAAGCCTTTATTGAGGGAGTTTATCCCATTAATAAAGTTTTACTGCACTTGTTCTTTCAGGAACACTTTAAATGGTGATAATCTGAGTCACACAGCCTGCTCTGTACTTTGCATTGCTCTAGGATGCGTTTATTTAATACAATAAACACCTCCGTTGCCCTGTGTACTCCGTGTACACATAGGTGTGCGTAAATTGCCAACAAAAGCAGGTGCTTCCTTGGCTCCCTCTTTAGTATTCAGCTGCAGTGTGGTGGAGCTTGGACAGATGACACGCTGCGGGCTGGTGTGACGCTGGGTGTGAACACTCAGCCCTGCAGCTCGGGGAGCCCTCGTGGCCTCTAAACACACCACTTGTTATGTGATCAGCTAGCGAAGAGCAGACACGTGCTACAGTTACCCTTTGCACACCTCCTTGTGCAGCACGGGGCTCCCGATGGCCCCTGGAGCAGCACAGGCTTCGGAAAATGGGGGGAAAAAAGCTCTGCTCGGGTCTGCTGCTTTTTGTTGCAGAGAATCCATGAAGTACCCTTCCTCTCAGAAAGAGAATCCAAAGCCAGTGGCTTGGCTGTGGAGCCTAAAGGGTTTTTTTCTTTGTTAATTAGATTTAAGAAACAGATTTTTTTTTGTGGTCAGTTTTTCTGAAGAACTACTCCAAATGGGTGTAAAGTTCCTGCATCCAATATCAGGCAGCTGGACAAAGAAAGGAAAAGGGTAACTATGTATTGTAAAATAAGTTTAGCGAAAAGATCTGTTACCCAAATTTGGGTATTATTTGGGTATAATGTTCTGTTATAACCCATTCAGTCAGGAATTTCCAAGCAAGTTACCCACTGGGTGAAATTCCGTTGTGTGTGCTGTGGGTGGACATCAGACACGGACCCCAGGATGGTGGGTTTGGGCTTGAGGCTTGTGAAATACACCCTTATAAACAATGGTGTGTAGGGTGGGTGATGCTCTAAAGCCTCATGACCTCCCCACAAGAGCTGTTCTGGGGAAGCAGAGCTGGCAAGGTCGAGAAGAGGGTATTACCAGCAAATCTGCCTTAAAATGGGCTGGTTGTAAACTGCAAGTATGTCTGGAAGTGAAAACTTGCAACAGCCTGTACTACTTTTTACTGCTTGTGTAATTATGCTCTATTTAACTGCAAAATTTAGCTGAAAGAAATACGTTCATGAAAAACACTCGTGTAGCAGCAACTGCAGGAAGCTGTGGTGGCTTTTGGTGCACAAAGGAAAAAGACATGAAACAAAATTTAGATTAATCAGCTTTCAATTATCCTTTGAAGTGTCTTTAAATCATCATTTTAATACCGTACTCATGCTGAACCTGATTTACATTCACTTGCAAACTTCAAATGCAAAGTCCTTGGCTGATTTCAGGGTGAATTTGAGATGGGAGATGATATGTCCCTGGAATGTATCATTCATTTTCACGTTTAATACTTGTTCAGAAATGGAGCCAAAACATTATCCTGAACGCTCCAATTTTGTGGATTACAAAGAGAGTCCTAGCTAAATGGATTCTAGAAAAAGCTATACTGTAATACTTTTTATTGTGTTGTATTTTCTCTCCCCTGCCCAGCTGAGGAGGGGGAGTGATAGAACAAGTTGGATAGAACGGCATCCAGCCAGGATCAACCCACCAGACTATTTTTGAAAAACTTAGAGTGGTATATGAACCACTGAGGCTTAGCTAAGGTTGCTCTTGCAATTAACTATAGATTGCACAATACGAGATTGCCGTTTTCAGAAAAACAATTACCCTGTTGCTAAGACAACCTAATCTGAATCCAGAACTTCCTGAAGTTTTACTGTTTTCATGCCAAATTTCTCTGTCCAGCCCCCATTGAAAGAAGACCTTCAAATGTGAGCTGGCTTTAAGCAAGTGTATCCAGTAAAGTGAGTTAACCTGAAATGACTCCAGGAGGAATGATAAAAGCAATTGTAGCAATCTCTATATAAAATAAACCGGGAAGAAGAAAAAGAAATAACTTTCTACAGGGAGATCAATAATGAGTAGGACTCATGTTTTCTGAAGACCTCAGGAACCAGCTTGTAACTTAACTTGTTAAATACTCTTGACACCAAAAAGACTGATTTCTTTTTTTCCCCCGAAGGCTGAAGAACAGTGGACATCTGACAATTAAGACCTTTAAAAAATAAAAAGTCAGTTTTGACATCCCAAGCAAAGACACGCAGGGAACCTGGTAATTAGTCTTGACAATCTTGTGATGAAATGCTTCACTTCTGGGCCTTGACGTTAGAGACGTTTCGGCCCATGTCTTTGGTCAGCTAAAGAGGGTGGATTTCTCCCTTTTTAGCTCTAGTATCTTCAACTTGCAGTGAGCGCATGTGATTTATTTTTCTGTGCTCTTCTGGTGCCCTGCGCACTATTATTCCTTGGAAAGCTGGGAGGAAGAAAAGATGTTTGTCTGATGACTGCAGAGATGAGATGTCCTGAAGATGGGAATTGTGGTCAATTCCTCATCTTTAGCAGATGTTTGCTATATAGCAACAAGAACGAAATGTTTGGTTTTGTGTTTTCATTGGAGGCAAAGCTTCCAGTCTGCTGGATTAATCTGTGGTGGTGAACTTGAAGAAGCTCTAACCTGAAAGAAACTCAACAGCATCTATCTGGTCTTCTTGGTCCATTATAGATGTGGTAGAGCTAAGGATTTTTCTCATCTCGTTGGTGCTGCACATCAGATCTGGACATAAGCAGAGGGAAAAAAATAATGCTTTTTAGTATATTTGGTCCCTTTTTTTCTCAAAAGGTTCACCCGTAGCTGGAGCACAGCGTTACCTAAGATTGAGATGCTTGATGGAACTCTTCTGCCCCTGCCTGCCAGGCTGGTGGAGCAGAAGCTGGTGTCAGTGAGAGGAGGGAGGCCATGGTATTATGGCCAGGACCTTCTTGTGTCTTCACTCTACAAACTTCTGGAAGGTTATGAAACAATTTGGCCACATTTGAAGTTCTCACTTTTGCTTTTTTTCTTAATTATGATGTCAAGATGTTTTCTCGAGAGAAGTGATGTAACGAACTATTGAGGAAAACTCAGGTTTGCTGATGATCATTAGAAACGTTTACTAGCCTTAAAACTATATGAGCTTGTGGGGAGTTGTGGTGTGTTCTGATGAGAGTATTTTATTAACAAGATGCTTCATATTTTAATGGGCTGTTTCTCTCAAGCGTTTGAGGTGCTGTTATGCTAGTTACTCAATTTTATGAAGTTAAACAATAAACATTAAAAGTAAAACCTCAGGAAAATTGCCAGCGTACAAAATAGATCTGTCCCTTGGCAGATTTAATTTGCTTTCATTTTCGAAATGTTTTTCTTCTAGTAACTGGTATTTTAGTGTTTTGAGCGAGGGAAGACAGACTTTAATCTGAGCCTCTGGGTGCGAAGGCAGAGAAAAGAGTGATCTGTTTTCTTTAGAGGGTGACCAGCTTTGTTTCCGATGAACCCAAGTGTTTGCAATACGGGGCCTGTTGATGCTCCTGCACACTCGAGATCTTTGTGGCTCAACCAGAGTGAGGTTTAACTTGGAAGTCGACCAGTGAGAAACCTGAAATGGTGAGATGAGAACAAATAAATACTTGGTGTATGGGGTGTTTTTATCTTTGATGTTTTCTGCATTTACCTACTTTAATAGCTGCTATTGGCACCTTTTTGATTATGAAAAACGAAGTTGTTTGTTTAGCTATAGTGTCACTGTTCCATGTGCATGAATCTGAGCAGTTCAGCGTTCTGTTTGGGCAGAGCAGGGTAAGGAAATACACAGCCCGGGGGGTAGATAATGCCCATTAATTCCTTTTATTTTCACCCGCCTCGCAGGCATGCAATTATCTTTTACGTGTTACGGTCAGAAAACCCTAAGCTGTGTGATTAATGTGAGTCTACCAAAGGTGTAGAAAGGTGTAGTTATTTCTCAGGAAGGAACAAGACCTCCCTTCTCCAAGGTGGAACATAAATCATGTGGTCAAGGAGGGAAGGCAGGCTCCACAGTACATTTCTAGTCAGGAAAGATGCTCTGCACAACCATTACTTACTACTCAAGCTACGTGCCCTGGGCACCAAAGGCTTAGCTTGATGGCACAGATGGCATTTCATTTGCCCAGGCATCTGGGCTCATTTTGCCCTTGGACCTGTTCTGCAGGAGGCCTTCAAAAAGGGTTGAGAGCAGTAGGGTTTGGGCTCTGCTCTTTGCTCCGTGCCTTTCTCCCAGTTGCTGGTTTGCTGAAGACTTGGCCCTAGCGTGTTTATCTGGTGCTTTCAAAGGGTGGAGCAGCGTGGGAGTGCTTGTTGTCACGTTTTGACTGTTTTTCAGTTATTTTGCTCTATATACTTCAAAAATATATTTAAGGAGCCTTGAAGCAGGGGTTATAAGAGGGGTAGTAACCTTCCCTGTGGTCAGGAGCGTTTCTATTCCATGGTTAAGCTGTTCAAGGGAGGGAGCGACGCAATGAATTGAGCCTGTAACCATCTCTCTGTACCTTGTGGCACTGGAGACAGAAGCACCTCAAAGAGCAGACCATTTCTGGCCACGCTGTGGGTGATAGGGACTGATGCCAAGACTTGCCAGGGGAGCAGAGCCAACTCAGGTCTGCAGGGGCTTGCTGACACCCAGCACTGCCCAAGGCAGCTGAGCTGGCCCTGGAAGCAGTGAAGTTGCACTAAGAAGTCTTGTTTCTGAGCAAATAAATCCATCTGGGCCTGAGCTGCTGACACGGTGCCAGCTCTGATGTCTCTCCATCTGTAGCACAGTTAACTTGGGCCCCACTTCTTGGGATCTCCTGACTTCCACTGAACTATGTGCCTCCTCAGCTCGTGGACTGAGAAAACTGCTAATTGCTGTTTCTGCTTGTACTGCCCGGTTTAGACATTTCTGCAGCCCATGTGAGTTGATCTCCTGGGCCGTGATCTTGTTCAGCGCATGAAAGGCCTGTATTTGGCTGTGCCTTTTGGTTCTGACTTATTTTGCGTATTTAGCGGAGCTGGTTTTTGCTCCCTGTGGGAGAGGAGCATCCCTCTAGCTCTGAGCCCTCAGGCTGGGACTTCTTCAGTAGGGTGAAGCTGAGGCGGGAGATCTGATGGAGTGGAATGGGAAGTCTAGCGTCAGAAACTGGGAAGTGATGGGGACAATTCTCCTGACCTACACTTGGGAGGGTCATCAGGAAAATCAGCAAGCCAGCATTTCAGAAGAGTTTGAAGCAGTAGTGGGAGAGGCTGCATTAGAGTTAAATCCTTCAGTGCATTTGCTGCAGAATTTTTAATCCTCAGACGAAAGAAGATGAAATATAATGAGTGCTGAGTAAAGCAATCTTAGCTGTAACCAAAGCCTTTGGAGGAATAAAAGCAAATTAAATAAAACCAACAAACATGCTTAAAATAGAGAAGCTAGTGGAGCCTGTGAACACTTCCCAATTCTTTGGACTCGTTCATGGGCTGGGTTTGGGGCTGTGGTTTTTTTTTTTCCCTTGTTTTCCTTACTCCCCTGCATCAGGCAGTGCTTGATATCATCACCTTGTTGTCATATTTGCTTGGGGAAACAAATCTGTCACAGCAGTTGCCTGTCAATAGCCTGTCTGGAGCTAGCAGCATGTGCCGAGCTCCAGCACTGTAGGATGATGTCGCTTTTGCTGATAAAACCCCCTCTTTTCACTAGCTATTGAAGAATGAACCACACATTGGCATCACACGGGTTCAGGAACCAAGCATGGTGTCAGAGGCAGAGTTTGTAGCGATTCTTTGAAGTCACAGTTTCAGCCTACATATAGAGTTTATAACTTCAGGTTTCTGCGGAGCGTTAAGTTATTCCCATTCAGAATTAATTTGCTGATGTTCTGGGGGGGTATAACCCCATTTTTAAATTTTTTTAGCATTTATACCTAAAAACACATACATAGCATTAATATTGCTAATGTAATGCTGTACATGTACGTAGGAGCGTCCCCACAGAGACCTGTCGGTGTCTTTATGTTGCTTTATTCTCATTAGGATTTACCTTGCTTGGTGTATTGATGGTGTCAGAGCGGGTAGTGGTGTGAGGAGACTGGTTGTAGCAGAGTTTTTTGATGGTTACTGGTACCAAACAGTTTGCAAAAATTTAATATTTAAAACAGAACAGAACCAATTTGCTAGGTTAGATGGTAGCACTGCTTGTAAGGTGATGTTATCCTATGAGTAGATACTTAAAACATATGGAAGTGACATGGACTAAGTGAGGGTGTTTGTCTAATCAGTCAGTGAAAATCACTGCGTGGAACGGTGTGGAAATGGTGAACATCAGCTCGGGAATAGCTTCACTAAGCGTTGTATCGGAGGTTAAAAGTGATAGCTCTGCTTTCACCAAGATCTGGAAAGTAGAGATTCAGTAAATCCCAGAGCAAATAGTGCATGGGAGAGGATGGAGGCCAAGGAGGATAATGTGCATTAGTCTGCATATGTGGATCCACATAAATCTTTCTGGTTGTTTTATGTTTGCCAAGTCTAAATTGAAATTAATGTGGTTGCTTTTTTTTTTAATCATCACTCTCTATGTTGAACCATTCAGCTCAGTTTTGTACCATGTGGAAAATTCCTCCTGAAATAAAATGACCACCTGAAATGTAGCTGGATATTTGGGCTTTGTCATGAGAAAGATCCGTAATAATATTTCCATTTGTATTACAAAAATAATTAAAAAAAATTTCTTAGGCCAACAAATGGACTGAACAGAGAATAAGTAAACTCTGCACATTAGTAGGTCTGAATCAACAGCCTCAAAGATTTGATGGACCACATCAAAACAGGTGGTAATAGTTATGAAGGAGGCTGTGTGGTGCACTGAAGATCAGCAGTGGGCCAGTAAAGTGAGAATGTGAAGGACCTTCAGCCTCTGACAAGGCAAGACAATTCAGGAGGCAGTCAAAATGCCACGCTCAGCATGGCCAACGCCGGTTTCCCCCCTCAGAAGCTACCTCCAGGACTCAGTTTTGAAGCAGTTCTGCTGGGATGAGGGACCATAAGTAACCAAGCTGGTTCCTTGCTGAAAGTGTACTGTGTCAGTACTTGAATGAGCCCAAAAATTCATAGTCCCGTTGTCCATCTCCTGACCAAGCTGTCTCTATTTCTAGAGCATAATCAATGCCTCGATTTCCAGTGGCTGGAGCAGGTCAGGAGACCTCTTCCTCTGTCCGCGTTAGTTTGGCAGGCTAAGCCAAGGGTTGCAGGGTCTGGTGTGGTTTGTGCAGCAGAAACCAGGTCCAACAGTCAGATTGCGTGTGTGTTTATTAATAATGCTTTGAGGGAACACAGAAACACTAACAGGCAGATGGGCAGCCCTCTCAGTTTTACACTGCCATAGGGATGAGGGAGTCCTGCAGAAAACTGGCCAGAAGGAACGGCAGGGTCTCTGTGGCCCCAAATTGCTCCGCTAATTGCTGCTCTTTCCCCTCAACTCTCTGCGCTGCTTTGGGTGACATCACTTCTGCCAAGCCCCGCTTAACTCATCTGTAAAATAGGGCTAATCAGATTTGCCTGCCTTATGGAGATTAATTTATTAAGTTTATATTGCAAAGCGATGTGAAGGCATAAAGCGTTATGGAAATGTTGAGCGGTAGCCATGTTATATTAATTTTGTTTATCGAGTCCCATCACATGTAATGTCAGTGCGCTTCTGCAAATTCTGGCAGCGCAAGCTAATCAAAATGTGGGCTTTTCTAGTGCTGTTGTTATTTTACGATGTTCTCGCTAGTTTTCCAAGTCAATATGAGCTGGGTAAATAAATGAGCAGCCCATCTTTTCTTTTAGCAGCACAGGCCATTTTAGAGTCTGCTCTGGATTCTGGCTGGGAGCTTCACTTTTTTTTGCTTCCTATATTTCGATCATCTCACAATTTTAACCCCTCTGTCTCTTGCTCCGTCTTGCTCCTCCTGTGGTGTTTTTGTAAGTGATTCTGCTACACATTAATCTCTTTGGCCCTTGATTTTAATTTGCTGGGTTTAGTGCTGTCACTTTCAATGATTTTGATCTGAATTTCTGTGTCCTACCATCTTGACTGGCCAGAGTAAGCTCAGTACTAGATGTTTACGTGTGTAGACCCTTTGCTGGGGAAAAAAAAAAAGGAGCCCTTCTGGTTCATCTACCAGGGGATAGAGTGATTAAGCATACAGGACAGAAAGTTCTGCTCTGCTGTTCCCCGTTGCGAACAAACGTGCTTTCTCAGAACCACAACTGGGGAAGGAAGTGATACTTGGCAAAGAAGCTTCCATTAAGAGCACTTGCTGGAAATGTCTGCACGTCATTCCTGAAAAATACACTACAGGACACTGCGGTCTTCAATTTGAGCTCTTTGAAAGAGAGAAAGAACTTTGTTATGGGACCTAGGTGTCATGTTCAGGAAGCTGCTGTAAGATGCAGAAGTCCATCCCAGGCTGAGCCACTTCAGAGGCAAAGCAAACCCCGAGATGATACTTGAGTCCCAGAGGTGGGTTGTTCAAGAGAGAAGGGCATTAAGAGTGACACAAAGGGCATGAAGTCCACTACACAGAGAGCACTTGTCTTGGTCTTCAGTGGAGTGGCAGAATGTAATTAGGTGTTCCTGTAATCAGACTCTTTTCAAGCAGAATTATTTTGAGGTGAAGGAAAAAGTAGAGGTTGAAAAGGTAAGCGCAGGACCTGTGAATTCTCCTAAAAATCACTGGCTGGAGGGAAGCATCTGCTGTAGGTTTTTTCATACTATTTCTGTCTCTGTTTCACAGAAAAGCTGTCTTTGGAGGCATGGGCTAGGTTTTTGTGTACCTCTGCAGATGCCCACATACCAGGCAGTGTGCCAGGGACCAGACAGTGCTCCGTGCGCTTGTCATCATCAACTTGTTCAGCTCTGAAATGTCTGGCATCTCCCAAGGCTGGCACACAGCAGTAACCCCAAGTGGGTTGGCCCGACCAGCAAGCACTACTTCTTGATGAGAAGTTTAGGTTGGATATTAGGAAAAATTTCTTCACTCACAAGATTGTCAAGGGCTGTGCCAGGCTGCCCAGGGCAGTGGTGGAGTCCCCATCCCTGGAGGGGTTTCCAAGCCGTGGAGATGTGGTGCTGAGGGACATGGGTTAGTGGTGGACTTGGCAGTGCTGGGTTAACAGACTCGGTGATCTTGAAGATCTCTTCCGACCAGAACGATTCTGTGATTCCAAGTCTGGCACTTTCCCTTGGTGATGCCATGGACTCTTCTTTCTGTAGTGCTTTCTCAGGCTTCCTGAAATAGAAGCTTCCCAGCGGTCCATAAACATGTTCTCCTAATCCAGGGAGAGCCTGCAACACTGGCACTTGGTGTCTTTTCTGTATAAAGGAGCAATTTCAAATTCATTTTTAATAGGCTTCAATGGTTTTCTCTTGGGATTTGTGTAGTTAAATTCTTAATAACTCATTTGTTGAGCTATTCATTCTCAGGGAGTTGAATGTTCTCCCTGTGTTCCCGTGGGAACGCACCAGGCTCAGACTCGCTGTACCAACCCCATGTGGACAAAGACTTGATATCGCGCCGTCCGCTGTCGTGTATTCATTCTGCGCAGATTTTACTGGGTGTTTGCAATGTGCAGAAACCTTTGATCAGTCTTAGGATGGCAGTTCAGTGGAATGGGGATCCCTCCCTCCATCAGGAGCTCCACAAAGGGAGAGTTTGGTTCTCGTATCCAGGCTGTAGAGCTGAACGGGGTTGTGATAACATCCAAAGATGGTCTTCAAGAGCAAGTCTTTATTGCAAGATAAACTGTCTGAATGTCAAAATGGACAGAGGGGACTTAGGCCAAAAGGGGTAGAGAGGAGGAAAGATGGGGAAACTCTAGCTTTAGGTGATAAAAAGATAAGGGAAGCAGACTGGACTCTATGCTGTCCAGTCAGAGATTGAAAAATGTGAGGCTGGAACATTGCAGACCCATGGAGTATTAAGGGCCCAGCTACCAGGGACTCAGCATAATTAATGATCTTTGTTGCTTTAGCATTTACGACATATGGTATCAGAAGCCTTGGAAGTGCCAGATTTCCCAGCCTGGAAACTGCAGTTAGTGTTTTCAACGCGCACAGCTTTGCCCTTGCTCTTTTTTTCTCACGTCTTAATTAAAACACTCCTGTCAATGAGCAAACGAGCAAAAAGTGGAGCCAAAGAGGTGCGCTTGAAGTAACTTAGGGTGAGATTTTACTCAGCAAGCCAGAACGTTGCCACCTGTACAAGCGTCTGCCGTGGCAGCCTCCTGATGCCGACATGGGCTGTGCGGCCACTTCAGAGAGAAAGCAAGGAGCCCAGAAATCTACGGGATGAGAAGCAGGAACCTTATTAAGAGGAGGTCATGGTTTGGGTGTCACAAAGACCAAGCTGGACGAGGTTGGTGCATCCCTGAGGAAAAGGAGAACGGACAGACAGCAGATGTGGCTGTTTCTCTCCTGAACACCTCTAGCATTTCACATTGTATGGCAAACTGCCCCCAGCCAATAACTTTTTACACATACCTGTAAAATTACAACAAAGTGTGTCCCTGTAGCTAGCACAGATTAAACTCACAGATTCCACTGGCAACAATGAAGAGGAAAAATCATCGGAAAACTCAAGGAATGCGTTTTTGAGACAGCACGTTGAGCGTCGCCAGTTAGGCAAAAGTGTTACGGTTTCATAAAATCCTTGTAGTATTGTAAATGTGTCTACCGGGCAAAACATGAATATTGCCAGGATTTATGACACTGAATAAAACATGGTGCTTTCAGATCGTGGGGAGTCGTGTAAAGCTTGTTCACAGTCACGTGGGTCTATCACCTGGGTCTTGTGCAAAGAAGGAGACCCAAAAAAGCTTAAATTTCAACTGAAGCCTAGGCATTGGGGGTTTATTTATTTATTTATGAACCCTAAATATTCTTTGTTGATTTAAATTTGATTTATTTATAAGCCAAGCCTTTATTTATGTATGTATTTTTATGATTCCCGTATGATCATAAACACCACATTTTCTCAAAAAGTTATTTACATTTATGAAAAAGTTGCCCAAACTATTTTTTTCACTACATTAATAATAGGATTTAAGCAAAGTGATTTTTCTATTTCATGTACCGGTTTTGAGCAACTTCAGTGTAGGTAACTGAATTGCATACTTTACTTGCTTTGGAAGCAAATGAGGTTGTGAAGGAATGATTACATTTGAGAGATGGAGTAAAATTTTCCAAAGTGGCTTTACCATCAGCTTAGGTCAGGAAGGGAATTCATGCTTCAGAGGTCAACTGGGTGTAGGCACTTGCGTGTTCCTGTCCATCTGAATCTCAGGCTCCTTGAAGATACACCTGATGTTCCTAAGCTCTCAAAGGGCCTTTGGAAAATGTAATCCAGAATCGTGTCTCATTATATATATTTTTCCCAACAAATCTGTCACATTCTGTGTTGTGGATAATGAAACTTATATTTTCTCTAAGGAGACCTTATAGTGGCTTTTCAGTACTGAAAGGGGCTTACAACAAAGATGGGAACAGTCTTTTTAGCAGAGCTTATTAGGACAGGAGAAGGGGTGATGGTTTTAAACTAAAAGAGGGAGATTTAGACTAGAGAGAAGGAAGGAATTGTTGCTGCTGAGGGTGGTGAGAGCCTGGCCCAGGCTGCCCAGAGAGGTGGTCACTGCCCCATCCCTGGCACCATTGCAGGTGAGGTTGGCCGGGGCTCTGAGCAACCTGCTCTAGTTGCAGATGTTCCTGCTCAGTGCAGGGGGTTGGACTAGATGAGCTTTAAAGGTCCCTTCCCACCCAAACCTGTCCATGATTCTATGAAATTTGGATGTCTTGCAGAACAGTTGTTGCTAGAAGGACCAGAGTGGGTTTTAAGCGTGGCAGCTCCCTGTCTCCCCTGCGTTGTGAAAGTTTTGAAGCGTAGGTACTTTCTTAAGCTGAAATGTAAGACTATGGAAGGAAGACTGACTTGTTCAAAACGGTTGTTGCAAAAAAGTTTGAAGCTATGTCATAAAGCAAGTACAGGGTGTGAATGAACCTTTCATTGTGGTAGGTGGCACGAAGTAGGTCAGTGTGTGTGTAGCAGGGTGGAACAGCTGCTAACTTTTGCTTGAATTATGAAGAAAGCCCCGGCACAGATGTAGTGTGTTTTTATGGAAGACACCTCTTCTGAAAGAAGTCAAAGTTTAATGCTTAGACAAGGACTCAACATCAGATGTGAAAAATCACAGTTCCATCTATTTTCATCTCAATAACATTAGAGAGCAACAGAGGGGAAAGAAATCTACTTGTGTGCTGTGAGAGTAGTTTTGACTGATGACTAAGTGCCAGCCTGGGGAATTGCAGTAGCTGTACGTGGTGTGTTCTCCTAGATTTTGAAGGGACTGCAGAGTTTGACCTGCAGGTGCCAGCTTGGTCCTATTCTAACCTTTTTCTGGAAAGGGCACTGAAGAAGAGGCAGCATGTGCACTCTTCAGAAGCACTGTTTGTCTTGGAAGCTGAGCCATGTTGGCTACAACAAAAATTCCCTGGGTAAAATTTCCCCAGGCCAATGGAATTGATAGGGAGTATCAGCTCTCCCTGGGGCTTGGTCTTGCTGGTCGTGGGCTCTGAGGACACTGGGCAAGAGTCTGCAGAGCTAGTTTGTTCCTCTAAGGCAACCTGGCTCTGCTGAGGGCACTGGGCTGCAGGAGCATCACTGTTTGTCTCTGATTTCGCCTCTGATATCAGCCTGTTGCAAGGGTTTGGAGGTGTCTTGAACACCTTGATTTTCAAACCTGCTTCATACTCCTGTCTTCATATCCCCCATTAGTCTCTGAGAAGAGAGCTGTGAGAACTGGAACCATCAGTTGTTGGCTGAACAACTCCCTGACCATGTGGGATGAAATGTGGGCCCCAGAGAAATCAGCAGCCATTCAGCATCAACTTCAACAAGATGGACAATTAATCTGTGAGGTCTGCTGACAGCAGAGAGAGCGTGACAGGGGCTTTGAAGAATGAGGGTCTGCATATGTACATGTAGTGTTAGTAAGGCTGATGAAAATACAAAAAGCTGCTGAAATTTTGTAAGCTGTTGTAGTAGGGAGATGCTAAGGATGCCTGGGATATTTCAGAATCACTGATTTTGCTCATGAGAGATCAAATTCAATCGGCTTCTGAGTTCCTCAGGTACCTGGGCCAGGTTTAAATGAGTTGCCTTGTTCTGGAAATAACCACCAAAGACTGTGGTATGTGTAGTTTGATCTACCTATGAATCATAGAATACTAGGTTGGAGGGACCTCAAGGATCATCTGATCCAACATTTCTTGGAAAAAGCATGGTCCAGCACCCTTTTCCAACCAAATCTTAAGTGTCCCATGCTGGGGACTCCAGCACTTCCCTAGGGAGATTATTTAATGGCTGATTGTCCTTGTAAAACATTTTCCTCTTGTGTCCCATCAGAATCTCCCCAGGAGTAACTTGTACCCATTACCCTTCATCCTTTCCATGTGACTTCCTGTAAAAAGGGAATCTCATCTTCTTTGTAGCCACCCTTTAAATACTGGAACATGCTGATAAGGTCTCCTCTTAAGCCTTCTTTTCTCAAAGCTGAACAAACCTAAAGCAGGGTTTGAAGAAGGGGAGGGTAAATTGTCCTGTGCAAGTCACTGTGCTGTGGAGCCTGGATTGCTTCTACTCCGAACCTATGCCTGAGGAGATGCTTCTCGTTCTCTGTGATGGTAAGACCTCACCTAGAGTACAGTCCAGCTCTGGAGTCCTCAGCACTGGAGAGACATGGACCTGGTGGAGCGGGGCCAGAGGAGGCTCCAGCAATGATGGGAGGGCTGGAAGCCCTCTGCTGGGAGGCCAGGCTGGGAGAGTTGGGCTTGTTCAGCCTGGAGGACTAGATGACCTTTAAAGGTCCCTTCCAACCCAAACGAGTCTCTGATTCTCTAACAACGCTGGCTCAGACACCTGGGCACTGCTCTGCTGTCTGTAGCGCACATGTGCCATCTATCAGAAAGACCTGCAAACCGGAGCTCTGGGAGGGGTAATAAAGCTTAAATGCATTTGAGAAGGAAGGAGGTTGGAGCAATATGAGCCTCTAAATTGCAGCAAGGTGCCAGGTTTTTTGAAGGAATCTCAAACTGAATAAAGTGACTGTGCTGATAACGAAAATATATAATCCCTTGTGAAATTCAGCTCCTGTGCAACCCGCAAGCCCTTAAGCCCTCGTTTAGAATGAGCTAAACTCATTGTGGGGAAGAAGAGCAATGACAACAATAAAATCTATTGAGGAACAGTGCTAAAGAGGGATAAATGCCCGTCAGAAAAGGAGTGTTTTGTAGTTCTTGCAGATGTTGGTGAATTTTAAATACACCGAGTAACTTCAGGAGTTGTTGTTGAGGGCCTAGGCAGTAGGATTGCTGTAATTCATGACTTTGACATAAAGAAGGAAGGTACATAACCCCTGCGAGTGCTTGTACGTGTAGGTTGTGCTGATGTAGGAGAGAGTAGTCTTTTCAACCTACTGACAGTCCTTAAGAACTATTTCTCAGCTGAAGTCATATATCCTGCGCTTTGATTTAATTTCCTATCCATTTGACTGTTCCTCCTTCTCATTAAAGGAAATGAAGTGAAACATGGTTGCATGCGGCTGTAAATATGATGATGCTGTTACATAAATTGTGGGCCAGTCCCCCTTAGGAGAAGGTGTGCTCATGGCTGGTCCTTGCACCTTGACAAACATCAGGGAAAAAAAAGCATCCAGGCAGCAGAAATTGTCAGAGATGCGAAAACACACAAGACCTGAGGATGGATGAAGTGTGTTAGAACTGCTTCAGGGGGGAGGAAGCAGATAACCCGTGACATGGTAGCGGATGGAGAAATAATGAAGAGGAAGGTGGCTGCGTGCTTGTACGTACTGATTTGCAGGTGTAACAAGAATATCCAACAATTAGAAGGCACCACATTCAAAACAGTTAAAAGTAGCTCTTATACCTCAGAAGTGCATAAATAATCACTGACACCAGATTCTCCTGAGCAAAAGAGGTTCAGTGGGTTCCTAAGAAGATTAGAGTAACGTATGAATGAAATCTTCCTGCTTTGGTACTCTAGAAGATCTTCCTCCATTGGCTTGTTAACAGATAAATGTTCTTTGTTGGGCATGGGGCTGCTTCCTCAATGGCCTGGTACTAGATGCTTGAAAGGTTCAGAGGGCTCTTGATCCATCTGACAGCACTAACCCTTCTGTTACCATAAGTTGTTTGAAGCTCAGTCCCCAAATTTCACCTCTTGCTATTTGAGGTTTCTTTCTGTGTGTTGTCAAAACACTGATTTTTAACTCACTTGCAGATGATTGCCTCCAGATTTAACTCAGAGAGTTATTTATCTTTGGGTCACTTGACAGTAGTCGATATAATCACCAGAAACACTAGCTGGGTTGTTCAGGAAGAAGCATTTGTTATGAAAGGTGGTGATGAATAGCAGTTGTGGAAGGTGCAGATTATGGGGCTGGCATTTTCTTGTGTAGTTAAGATAATATGGAACCAAAGATTACTGTGATGTGAAATAGTGGACAGTGCAAGGATACAAACTGAGGGAAACCCAGTCACAGCTCCCACATTATTCTGAATTTAAAGCCAGAGCCTTTCCTGCAGCAGGAAAGAATGGAATCCCTCAGAAAGGCCAGACTGGGTTTTCAGACACAGAAGCATCTGCTGTTTGGAAATGAAAAGCAGAATTTAGGGGGTTTTCCAACTTAAAATACCTTTTCACGGGAAGGTAGGCTCAATTAAACGCTTGGATTTTTAGCAGTACAAGAAAGATGTTGACAAACCAAGTCTTGCAAAGGGCCACCAGGATGGTCAGGAGTCTCGAGCAGATGCCACATGAGTAGCTGGGCTTGTTCAGGCTGAAGAAGGGAGCAAGCATAAACCAGAGCAGCCTCAAGACTGTTCTGAACTGGGAGTTCTCGCTGCTACAGCCATCCCCTCTTCAGCATTTATGTCCTCTCCTCTGGCACTAGTTTGGTGGTGACCTGGCAGTGCTGGGTTAATGGTTGGGGACCTGTTGGGGACCATCTTAAAGGTCCCTTCCAACACTAAGTTTCTGTGATTGTGGTGGGGTTAGTGCACAGCAGCACTAGGTAATGCTGTTGCTTGTGCCATCACTGGTCTCTGTGAAGGCCGTCAATAGGGCAGAGATTATCTGTGCCTCTTAACTCCTGTCACGTTCTGTCCCAGAGTCCTACAAAGTGTCTTCACTGCAGGATGCTTCCCAGTGAAAGGGTTCTCCCATGGTTAAGTCCGGTTTTGAAAGCATGTGTCCTGGTATTATCTGGAAAGGAGAAAATCTGGGTCTGTATTTTTAGGCTGGAATCCTGCGCTGTCCCTTCCTTCTGAGAACGGCAGGCTGCCAAGGACAGGACAGGATGAGCTCTCCTTTGTTCCCTGAAGGGTTTGCCGGTGAAGTTGGAGCACACGATCCCCAGTGTAACCAGTGAAAGAGAAGTTTTAAAGCATCTTCAGTAACTCTTTATCCTCTCTGCAGGAGGACAGAGGTATTAATAGATCACAGAATAGTTTTCTTCATTTGATTACAAAGATAAAGTTTCTAGGTGCCTTTTTTCTTTTTTTTTCTTTTTTCTTTTTTTTTTTCCTTCTTTAAAGATGAAAGTTGAGTCTCCTGTTGGGGGGGTTCCCCTTGGTCCAGCTAGAACAGGGATTGGCCACTGTTTCTGTGTCAGGTAGTGCAAAGAGACTTGTGAAAAAAGCTCTGGCATTTTGAAGGGCTTTTTTCTCTTCTCCTCTCTTCTCTTTCTTTCTTATATTAACATGGTGGTTTTTCAGTGTCCTGGAAGTGTTGAGGAGAAAGACTCTCCCCCCAGAGATTAAATGTTACCGATGCAGTTCAGCTTTGACTAGCGTATAAATGTGACTTGCAAGAGTTTTCCTAAGTGCTGACCTCATCAGAAGGACATTCCCAGTGTCAACAGCTGTAGCAGCTGAGCATTTAAAGCGCGACCTGCAGCCTTTCCCGTTTTCCTTCCTTAGTCCTTTGCTGCCTGTTGGGTTCATAGGATGGCAAACTTGGCTCATCAGAAATATCATCTGTAATTGAATTCAATAAACCCACTTGGATTGGCGTGTTTGCATCTTTGCAAAGGAAAATTTCCCCTGGGTGGGTGGTATTTGTGTTTGCACAAATGAAAATATTGGGGGTTTACTGCATTAAATCGTAACAAAACGAAAATTTGTGACAGTCTTCCAAGTCCAGCTCTGGGTCTGGTCCTGTGAGCTGACAACACACACACTGAGCTCTTTGCGAACCTGGAGGGAGATCAAGATGATTGCAAGTTGCAGATCAGATTCCTACGCAGAGCGTCCACAATTAAAGTAAATTCCACTCTCCCCGAAGTAAATTCTTCCTGAATACAAATGCAATTATTTCTTCAGCTAAGTGTTTAACAAAGCCATTGCAGCACAGAAAACGTTGGCTCAGCTTTATCTACGTGCTAATAAAGGAACGTTTCCACTGTGCAGAAGGTGAGTCCAACATATGACAGTAGTAAATGTCCTGAAAAACATATATTGCGTTATTGGATAGCGCTTTTATCTGTTACTCAACAAAAAGCGTTTCAAAACCAGCGAGTAATGAATCATTTAACAACTTCATTGGTAACATACTTAATGTACTGCTTTTTCTGCTTTTCTGTTGAATTAGGACGTTGTGTGATTTAGTGATTTCTGTTTAGACCTAGCCAATGTCTGATGGGATTTACATCAAGACAGCCATAAAATTAAAATGATAAATAAGTAGTCTGACAGATTCTTTCAATGTTAGCTTAATTCCTGCTCCAGCTTATCAAGGGGGATATTTATTATAGACCTAAAGGGCATGGAGTTAAAAACTGTATGAATTAGTAGAAGAATCTAGACCAGCAGTGAAAGTTGATTTCGTAGCTCATGTGCTTCCTCCCATGGCTAAGTTGGAAGGTTGTGTCATTAGAGCTGATCAAACAGCTTTGGGATAGATGGCAGGCGGAGAGGAAAGCTTGCAAGTGTTGGGATGTCCATGTAAATGTGTTCTTATGTCTGTGGGCTGAAGTGGACGAGCTGGAGTGCGGGAAGCAACCACCACAGGTTTGTGCCTGAACTTTGTACCTCAGTTTGGACGGACAATATTCTCACACTAACTATACATTTCTCCTCTGTCTCCACAACAAACTGTGGAAAAGTCTTCCTGGCAATCCTAAAAGAAAAAGGTACAGCCTCCAACAAGAGAGCGCTGTCAAACAGCAGCCTGTTAGAGAGCTAGTTGCAGGAGGGAAGCAGAAAAATGTGAAATGCTTCACTGCCAGCACTGTGACCTGCTGTCAGTGGTGGATGGGAGGGTGGTGACTCTTTGCCTGAGCAAATTTCAGGAGAAGAGGACATGATTGGAAGTTGCTTTTACTCATGAGACCAGGCTCCTCTGGACACCGTATGGGTGCAAGACTTGCAGCTTGGCATTCCCCAAAGGCCAACCTTAAACCCTGGACTGGGATTTTGACAGTTTCATGGGTGGAAGGAAGAGGGTTTAAGTCTCTCTTTGGAGTTGGAGAGCTGGCTAAGTTGCCATAGGAGTCCTTTTTTTTTTTTTTTTTTTTTCTCAACAGGTCTATTTGTTTTGAATTTGTGTTTTCACACCTCATTTTGTTAGGCACTGATGGAAGAGCCACAATTCACATTGCAGGAGAACTCAGCAGGGCTGGCTCTTCAGGTTTTTGGTTTGGTTTTTGCCTTTGTAAAGCAGAACACGGGCTTCAAAATGTCTGTCTCTCTGCCTTCCTTGCTGCTGTAGTCTAAACCACGTAACACTGAAGTGTGCATTCAGTGCTTGTCTTTTTCCAGGAGAGGTAGCAGCCTTTGCAGGAGGGCAAGCTTTGCGGTGCTTTGTACAACCTCCTCTTCTGGAAAATGCAGGAAATCTCCAGGGCAGTTCATCAGAACAGCTGCATGAAACCTTCAGGGGATGGCCTTTTCCCCAAAACAGGCCCTTCCTCTGTGTGCACGCAGACGTGTTCCTGTAAGCGAATTTTCCAGAGATGTATCTGACAAGCATTTCCTCTCCCGTGCTCCACATAATGAAAATGTGCTGCTTCATTGAACTGGGATCAACAATTCCGGCTTTAAACATGAGCTTGGACTTGTATTGCACTAAAAGAACCCCTCTGCTGGGAGGCTAGGCTGAGAGAGTTGGGCTTGTTCAGCCTGGAGAAGAGAAGGCTCCAGGGAGACCTTTAAGCCTTTCAGTGCTTAAAGGGACCTGTCAGAAAGATGAGGATGGACTTTTGAGCAGGGCCTGTTGTGACAGGACGAGGGGTGATGGGTTTAAACTAAAAGAGGGAGATTTAGACCAGAGAGAAGAAATTGTTTGCAGTGAGGATGGTGAGAGTCTGGCCCAGGTGGCCCAGGGAAGCTGTGGATGCTCCATCACTGGAGATGTTCAAGGACAGGTTGGACAGGGTCTTGAGCAACCTGGTCTAGTGGGAGGTGTCCCTGCCATGGCAGGGGGTGGAACTAGATGATCTTTGAGGTTCCTTCCAACCCAAACCATCCTGTGATTCTATTGTATGTGTGTGTGTCTGTGTAGGACTTTTTTGCTTCCCACCTACCTTTCCTTTCCCAATTCCCTTCCTCGAGGAATTTCACAAATAAATTACTGATGATCTAGGCATAGACTGAGGAGTGAGGTTTAAAAATAGTTTGACGCCTGTAAAATGGATCGTTTTCACAGTTAAAGTATTTTTGCTCTTGTCTCAGAGGAACGTTGAAAGTGCAAAGAAAATGTTTTTGCAACAAAACTTATTGGCAATTTTCAGCTAACACAAAAGCATTGGAAGTACTTGTGGGGTTTTTTTTTCTTTCTGAGCTCTACTTGAGCACTGCTGTTAAATATGACAATATATAGCTGTATTGTAGAATATATATACTAAATAACATACATCAGTTGGAACTGTATTTCCCAATAACACTTCCGTTGCTTTTCAGTGTAAAGATCAACCAGTATGAAAGTTAAGCCAAAATATGTAGTTGTTTCCCCCAAATTCAGTTCCAATATTTATATAGGTTCCTTAAGCTCTCTTGTTGAATTATTTGGAAAATCACAGTTGTCTCTTTAAAAATGTAAATGCAAATGGAAGATACAAATAAAGGGCTTGTCTTGCTTCTAGAAAGCCTGTCCATGAGCTGGTTCGAGGACGGAGCAGTCTTAACACAGCAGGACAGAACCTGCACCTTTGCTGGAGCGTGTCCAGAGAAGGGCAGTGAAGCTGGGGAAGGGTCTAGAGCACAAGTCTTGTGAGGAGCAGCTGAGGGACCTGGGGGTGTTGGGCCTGGAGAAAAAGAGGCTCAGAGGAGACATTCTCACTCTTGACAACTCCCTGAAAGGAGGTTGGAGTGACGTGGGCATCAGTCTCTTCTCCCAAGGATCAAGTGACAGGAGAAGAGGAAATGTCCTCAGGTTGTGCCAGGAGAGGTTTAGGTTGGACCCGAGTTGTCCCCAGTGAAGAGGACAGAGAGAGAGAAGATTCGAGGGGCAAGTGCCTGTCCCCTACAATGCAGCACCGCAGAGAGAATCCAGAAACGCCGAGGCACTGCCAGGTTACCTCTGAGAAGCCACATTGTCTCGTGCAGAAGTTGAGGAGTCCTGCAGCAGGACCACAAGTATTCACAGAGATAGTTCCGCACATGAAATCCAGGTATGTCAAATGCTTGTATTTCATTCTTCAAGGATTTCAGAGCCCTTTATTTGGACAGGAGCTTCTACTGAATTGAGCTCCTTAGGAAGGCAAAGTGAGGTGCCCATGTTTCTCTCCGTGTGCAAAGAGGTTAAATGATTCATTGAATGACATTCACGAGTCCTTGTCACTCACTGTCGTCCTCAGCCCTGCATCCCCTTCCGATATGCTGCCACAGCCAGAGATGTCTGATGTTTGTCAGAGATGAACACATTAGTTTAGGCAGTCCGGGCTGCTATAAATAAGGTATGAACTTGTAATTGGAATTGATCCCATTTTTGTAGCTGAATGAGTTGCCACCTCTGCTCATCTGCATAGGCTGGAAGCTTTCATATTCTTAAATTTTTTTTACTGGAGCAGTTTAAGCTAATGTATTTTATTGTATTGCTGGTATGGATGGAAACAGGGACGTGGTTGGTCTCGGCAGCTCAGCTAAGGAATGGTAACTCGGTGAATCTCTGTAGCTTGAGCATGTATGTGAATACACTTAAATTTCATCTGGGCATTGTAATTCTTGAGATACTCTTCTTGGTTTCTAGCAAAAGACCAACTAGTTCTTCCTGTGGGCGCTTTGCTTCCTCGAGCCTGCTTTCAGTGCTGCTCTTCACCTATAAAAACCAAGCGTGCCTGGGACCTAGTGAACATCACGGTTACTGTGTGTGCATAGGTACATTTATAACACTGGAGAGGGCAAATTTTCAGCAAGGCACAGGTTTGGATAATTTCCTGGTTAAAACAAATCTCTACTATTTCGTCCAGGTCCATTTATTCTTTTAGGGGTAACCTTTGCAAGCCACCCAACACTTCAGCCGGGATGTCTGTAGCCCAGTGATGCAGGGGGGTTGCTTATGCCATAAGCCAAATGTAATTGTTGGGATCATTTGCCATCAGAATTTCAGTGTGGATGGGTCAGGCTGATCTTTTGTGGTATTCTGCTTGAGATATATAATGGAGGAAAAAATGCACCCTTTATCATGGGTCCTTAAAAGAGTTGGAAAATGAAAAACAAAGTCATAACAAAGATGCTATTGATGTGAAGCTGAGAGGTACCAAGTACAAAAAACAGCAGAGAAATGGAATTGTGAATCAACTCCCAAATCTTTCCTATACTTCTATGGTTTGCATGTTATTTCTAAGGGATTACAAGTGAGGGTGACCATGAAGTTGGTACCTCTGCTGAAAGTAGTTTCTGGGTAGTTTTTACAGTTCTTTTCCTTTTATTTTTGCAAGTAACTTCAGTTGGCTCCATGTACAAGATTCACAGCTCAGTACCAGCAAATGCCAAGCCAAAAAGAAAGTAGAAGGGGGAAAAAATAGTGAAAAGACAGAAAAAGAAGACAGAGTAGTTGCCATTTTAAAAGGAAAAAAAAAAGGGAAAAGAAAAAAGAAAACCCAGCCACAGAACCCATAAGGGCAGTAGAGTGACCATGTATAATGGTCATGAACGTTGCACTGCTCAAGACGGCACTGCATTTTGGAGTAATCCCCGAATCCCAGCATGGTGGGGGTTGGAAGGGACCTCTGGAGATCATCTCCTCCAACCCCCTGCTCCAGCAGCTCACCCAGAGCAGGGGGCCCAGGATCATGTCCAGGTGAGTTTGGAATCTCTCCATAGAAGGAGACTCCACAAGCTCTCTGGGCAGCCTGGGCCAGGCTCTGAATTCTTCTTGTGGTGTGTGCCCCAGCGCTGCATCCCTGAGGATTATTGGAGAGCAGTTTGGAAGTGCCAGCTGCTAAGATCCTGAATATTCAAGCTAAGCTTGGTGGCTTAATACAAGGGTGAGAAATCATAAAAATTGTGCTCTTTGCTTTTTCTGCCTCTCGCTCTTACAGCGTTTCTTAAGAGGCTGAGTTGTGCCAAAAGATACAAGTTGTCTTTGAAACAATTTTCAAGTGTGAATGTGACATTTCCTCCACTAATCACACTTTCTTCAGGTGAAAGATAATAGAGTTGTCTGACTACGTCAGCCCTGGGTCTTTGCTTGAGTAGTTCCTCCAGGATGAATTATATCCGTCATGGTGGTTTTGTAAGCGCTTCTCTTTTTTTGGGTTAAGAGCTCAGCTCATTTAGCATCTGAATTTGAATGTGAAGATATTCCAAGAGGCAAAAGACCAGTGATTTATACGTAGTTCCCAGCATCCTTCTGCCCAGTCCTCATTTTACTTTGAGTTGATGTCAGAACAGATACATTAGCACAGAGAACGTACTGTATTTTTTTCCCAAAACATTAACAATCCATGCTAACTTAATGCCTGCTAATTCATAGTCACAGGACATTGCTAATTAAAAGATAAATGACCAAATAATGTTAGTGTGGATGGTACATAATTGTGGCTAATTAATTTTTATTGTTGATTTTTTTATGCTTGAAAATCCATGTATGCGTGCGCTCATTTCCACCTTCCCTAACCAAAAGCCAACTGCTCGACATCTCTATCCATATGGATTTCGGTTGCCATTCAGAGCAACCCAGTCTTACATGGTAATGACTCAACTTACTGAATCCAGTTAGCAGCTTTATCGATCGTTACTCAAAGTATCTCATGGTTAAGTTTCATAACAGTCCCACTTAGATTATCTCACATCCTCCATGTAACTATTCATTAAAGGCAGCCATGCCTCCTATCAGCGAAGGAGTGATTCACCGTTAGGATTTCTTTCTCTGGCTCCCCACGCCCTACTTCTGTCCAGCCTCACATCTGAAAGCCAAATGATCAGCTTGGGCTGATTTCTCACTAAAAGGCAATGATCTTCAACAGGTTCCTCTTTAACGGCAGTAACCCCTGAAGCATTGCTGCTATACTTGATGAAATACTGAAAGAGCGAGCTCACAAGCACAGGTCTCTTCCCAGGATCTGCATCGCGACAGGCAGAAGGGAGAACTTGGCTTGCATGGAATGAAATCTGTGCTAGAGCAGAGGCCTCCCAAAGAACCCTACGTACATCAGGTCTGCTCAGACCACTGACCCCAGGCTTAACTGGTGGCAAAAGAGTTTGTGCTGTTGCAATGCTCAGCTGTCACAGCCGTTTTCACTTACTTCCTCTCACGCTGTCCTAACCACATTCACTCATTTCCGAACTAAGCTGGTGTATCATCATTTTTTAAGGAGAGGATCCGACTGGCTGCTTCTGCTGATTGGTTTTAAAAACATTGCTACCCGGGGACCTGTCCCTCCTGTTTTGTCAGCACGGCAGCTGACTCCTCAGTTGGCAGAAAGAGATGTCATCGCGTTGCCTTCGGTGGGAGTAAGGTCAGGAGATTGGACTCAGCAGTGTCAGGGGACAGCCAGATGGGATTTTCCCCTCTCCCTGATATCTGAGTCTCCTTTTGTACATAATATATCCATGTTTTTGCATAAATTTAGGGGAGGAAAAAAAAAAAGGAGGGTGTGCTTTAGTGCTTGGGTGGATTCAGTGAATTAGCAGCTTGTGATTTTAGCCCGTTTCCATGTGCGTTTCTCCTGGCAGTGTGAGCAGTTGGTGCTGCTGGCACGGTGGCCATTCGGTGACCAGATTGGGAATCTTAAGTCTTCCTTTCATTTTCTACCTGGTCATTTTTCAACCGCCTGGGCTCGCTGGTGTGGTTCATCACACATGCGGCCGCTCAGGTGGGTGTGCTGGTTTAGTACAGGAGGGCACATCTGAGGAGGATTTGGAGATGGGAAGCTCCTGGAGACAGGATTGGAGGAGGATTTGTACAAACCGAGCTGCTGCTCAGTTTTATTGACTCACCCCTGTGCTACTGAAGGGCTCACCCAGTATTTGGCGAAAAGGAAATAGATACAGGCTCAACCTTTAAAAAAAAAAAAGAGAGAAGAAAAAAAAAGACTGGAAGATTGATCCTACACAATATGGATCTAAGCATGGGCTTTGTAGTTGAATGCTGAGCCTGATCCAGATTCTTTCATTGCTTTGCTGTGGAGTTTCTGTGATGTATTGCAGGATATACAGAATGAGAACTGAGATCTGTTGAGATACGAGAGACTAAGCTTGTCCCTGCCAGTGCAGATGTGCTAGCAATATAAGAAAGCTCTCATCCAGCTGAGAAGTGCTTATAAATGTTTGGCTGTCCTCTAACTGTCCAAGTCCCATGAAACCCATGTTTTGAACTGATGCTTCATCTTCTGTGGTGAGTTTATACTAGCGATGGGTGAGACCATTTTAACCTTTCCCCATACGGATGCTAAAGTAAAATCTCAATAGCATCAAGTGTCACGATACTGATTAAATCCTGTGGATGAAAAGTCTGTGGGTTTCAGGAGTGAGATCTGCAGATATCTCTCTCCCTTTATCTACTTCACGTTGCTCAGTGACCTGATCTTACTGGGTTGTCCAAACTGTGTCTTCTTTTCACCTTTTGGTAGAGACTATGGTGCGAAATGTCCCAGGGATATCATAGTCTCCCTCTTCTTCTTCTTTAAGGGCTACAGTGTCCAGTTTAAGGTATTGTATTCCGTCACTGAATCCACACACCCAGCACGCGTGTGTGTGTGTTCAGCCCATCTCTGCAGAGAGTTGGTGTCACTGGCTGGGGAGAAGAGTGTGTGCAGTGGAGAGACATGGTGGATGCAGACAGTTAGGAAGGGATCATGAGTAACATTGCAACCCTCTCAGCAGCAGCTGCCTAATAATTTTCATATTCTTTGGTTGGAAAAGACCTTCAAGATCATTGAGTCCAACCGCAAACCTAATGCTTAGACAACTGTGTCAAGAATTTGATTATTTTTTTTTCTTTTTTTGGGGGGAGAAAGGAGACTATACATCTTAACCCTGTTTAAGAGAGTCTCCAGTTCAGGGAACAAGAGACTGCAGTACTTTCCAAGTAGTATGTGCCCTCATTAAGCCATTCTTCGTTACCGTACAGGCATAAGTCATAAATAGTTTATTTGTTCCTTGGCAACCCCCTATTTAATGCAAGAATGAAAGAACACATATGCAGTGGACCTTTTATTTAATCCCTCAAAGGGGTTTAGTAAACGTTGAGATTTGCCCAAAACTGGTGATCTTACCAGTCCAAGCAACGTGTACGAATACAAGGGAAACATGGCTGGTTATTCAGAATGTTATGCTGAGGCTCCAGAGGATGAGATTTCCGCCAGGTTTCTGTGTATTTCTGTTATGAGATGAGCTGATCTCCAGTATGTCTTTGGCCATATCATTCCCTCTGTGCTTTTCAGTCTCTCCATCTGCAATGGGGCATAAAGTTTAGCAGCTTCTACATCAAAAGACCATAGTCCCCAGAGCTGTTGTCCTCCTCAGGGCCAACCAGCTTTTGTCAAGTTTTGGTGTCTCAGATATCTCCTAGGCCCTAGACTTGCCCAGATTGTCTTGGGGTGCAGATTTCCAAACAGGCTTGTTTGCAATGTTGTTTTGTTAGAAGAAAGACTTTGTCCTTATTTTAAGAGTGCCTGGGGTAGAATGTGAACTTGGAAAGCTGAAAGCAAAGAGTTAATCTCTTGAGGTAAACTCAGAAAAGCATAAAAGAGAAAGATACAGTTCAGCCGATCGAGGACATACAGCATCTTCTGTGGTGCTCCTTAGAGCTTTCCTAGGGCATCTCTTAGCCCTGCAGCAAAGGGGACAAGCAGCTGAGTGACAGTCTCCCTGTGGGATGCTGTCTTAGAGTGGACTTTTCAGGGGGTTGGGCTGGTTTTTTATGGGCTTCAGGCAGTGAAAGGCAACTCAGCAGCACTTTGCTTCCTTCTGTGCTGTGCTTCAGCCTTGAGCTGTAAGGCTAATGACAGAGTTGCTGGCCTGAAGAGGTTACCTTGTTTTCAGGGACTTCTTCCCCTCTCAGTCTGCTGGTCTCTGCTGTTTCCCTTCAAAAGTTTTTCCCAGTTTGCTTTATTTCCTGGGAATCTAGTGCTGGTAACACAAAGCTCTTTGGCCAGCAATTATTTGCATTTCCTACCTCCTTGGCTTCCTGAACTGGGCTTTTTCCTCCCCATCTCCTTCTAAAGCAAAGGGATAAATACACAGTGTGTGTTCAGTCGGAGCTACAAGGAGCTGTCTTTGCTACTCAAGTAACTTTCTGCATTTTAAAGACCGTGATGTTATTTTATGCTAAAGAGTTGAAGAGCACTGCCACCTAGTTCATCCTCCTACTCCGAAACAGGCTCCGCTCTACTTATAGCATTCCTGACAGACACTTGTATAACCAGGCCTTAAAGATTTCCAGCAGTGGGGACCCCACCGCCTTTCCAAGCGGATTTTCAAGCTGAACATTGCTGCAATATGAGCTCATTGCTTTCATCTCCTGCCACTTGCGAATGCTGATGAACAGATGATTACCTAACTCTGTGCAGCAGCGTTTCATGTATTTGGAGGGTGTTTTCATGCTCTCTTCTTTAGGCTGAGCAACCCATGTTCTTCTCCTAGTCTTTCCTTATAATTTGTGTTACCCAGACATCCACTAGTTCTCATTGTGATCTGCCTCCAGTTGCCTCACCTCTTTCTTGAGGTGTGGAAGGGGTGCTTGGGCTGAGCCAGCAGCAATGTAGAGCAGAGCAGAAGGACCTCACTCCAGCTGCGTTCCAGCAGTTTGTCCCAGAGTGGTGCTCACTGAGCTTAAAGCAGCCCAACGAGGTCACAGCTGGTGATTCTGTGTGGTCCTTAGATGCTTTCTGCAGCAGTGCTGTCTGCCCAGTTGTTCCCCATCTGCTGTGCATGCTGTGGGTTGGTATTGGCTAAATACAGAAGCTTACGCTTGGCCTGGTTGAATTGTTCTTCAGCTTTTCCAGTTTGTCAAGATTATTTGGATCTCGTCCTCAGTTATACCCACTGCTTTACCCAGTTTTATGTAGTTTGCCAGTTCACAAACACTTCTGCTGCATCACCTATTCCATTAAGGAAAGCATTCCATCACCTGGGAGCCAGGACGAAGAATCCTACAAGAACAATCCTTCAGATTTGGCCATAAACTGTGGGTAACGGCTTCCAGAAACAATCAATTATTGGCAGCTACTCCAGCCGCTCATAATATCACCTTTTA
The DNA here is from genome assembly GCA_013400335.1 of Eurystomus gularis. NCBI lineage: Eukaryota > Metazoa > Chordata > Aves > Coraciiformes > Coraciidae > Eurystomus > Eurystomus gularis. The sequence goes on from VZZY01008113.1 coordinate 62,566, forward strand.
GTGGTAATCCTGTTGATCACCAGATCATCTACCTTCATGCAACTCCCTCCAAGGTGAAATATTTAGGAAGACAGATTTGGTACTACCTATTTTGTGACCTGGATTTAGTACTTTTCAGGGAAAGTAGGTTGTTTTGACTAGATTTGCTCAATACATCCATGTTTTCTATTTTAGTGGATTTTATTTCCATTGTGTGCTTACAGGTGAGGTGGTTACCTGCACCAGAGTCTTTGTGGGAATTTAAAGTGAAAGCCAATGGTCTATAGCTCTTCTGGCTTCCTAGCTTCTTTTTTTTCTTCATTTTCAAAAATAAGCACTCTGACCTTTCCCAGACATTTAGTACCTTACTTGTCCTCCGTGAACTCTCAAAGACAACTGATAACAGCTCTGAGATTTCTTCTGCTCATTCCTAAAGTATCTTAGGGCAAAGCTCATCTCTTTTTCACATTTTCCTTCTCATTAGCCTTTTCAGAAAGAGTAGCCATGATATTAAGGAGACAACCCACCAAACATAGCAGTTTCGTGTTTTCCAAACTAATGCTCATTTTGGCAGCTGTGAAAGTTCTGGCCAAGTGCACCTCTTTGGTCTATACTGTCAGCATTTGGTTAGTTTCAGTGGTGCCGTGACTTTTTCCCCATCATTATATTCAGAATAACCAGGCAAGCCTCACCTACGAGACACGGGCCCTTTGTCTGTCATCATGGTCCAAATGTATTACCTGTGCAGATGGGACCCAGAAAGAGAAATATTTAACACTTTTCCTCCATGTTAACAGCAGTTTCGTCTGCTGCCCAGTAGTTCTCCTTGCTTTGAGGGCTTTTTCTGAGTACCTTCCCAAGGCAGCAGCTGTCAGAAAAGCAGTGAGAGCAGGTTTCTTGTGACTGTCTGAGTGGAACCACCTTCCCCTTGGGGAAGGAAGGTGGGGGATTTCTGCATCTCCAAAACAAATCCGGTTAGCTGGATTAATGCTCATAAAACCTGACAATTTGGAGAGGAAAAATAACGTATGGACTGGAAGGAGATAGTAAACAACACTTAATTGTGCAAGTATTTTCAGCAGGTTTAGCAGATACTGTGAGCAGCCCCGGTGAGGAAACCCCTGTGTTTGTACACACCCAGGTACAAATATTTTTAAGTTGCCTTCCAGTGCTTCAGGCTGCCCGGGAGAGCAGGGCCTTTTAACATATGAGCTTTAAAGGTCCCTTCCAACCCAAACCATTCTATGATTTGAGCTCAAAGGGTCTCTGCCAGCATTTATCCAGGCCACCCCCCCTCATCCATTTGCTGTATGACCTAGGAAAAATCAGTTAGGTTCTTGATCTGAGCCCAGATCCAAGTTCTTCTTTACCTGAGCTATCAGCAAGTGTAAAGGGAACCTAAACACCCAGATGTGGTGAGGACAAGCTGATTAATCTCAGTGAGGAGCTCTAGACAAGTACCTGAAAGTTGTCCCGTGCACTTTTCTGCCGTCTAACTTTGTAGACCTTGATTTCTACTCATACTCAGTGGAGATCCACCTGAACCAGCTGTCACCCCATCCATCTTCACTTCTTAGGAGAATTAATTGTCTTAAATTCTCCTATAAATTCCCTTTCCACTCGATTATGAAATACATCTTAATTTGACAGCAATGTTAATTTTAGTAATACTTTCTGTAGCCTTTAGTATTAACATCTAGTTGGGGGAAAAAAACCTGCTAAATATTTATACTACTCTTCTTTGATCTTTCTCTCAGAAGAACTGAAAAGGTATCACACTTAACATTTTTACTATAAATATTTTAGATAGCGTTTGAAAGAGTCCAAATTCACCTCTCGTGTTGGATTTGTTCAGGTTATTGAGATAGGTTGTCACTCTTAAGTGCTTCCAGATGGCATTTTAGTTGCTAGTGGTTGGAAACTTCTGAGTGATACTGTTGTGGCTAATGGCCAGTGATGGAGTCATTAATATTGCTGCTTGACAGAAGGAGAACAGGAGCCTCTTCCAGCCTTTTATTTGTGTGCTGTGGCTCAGGGGGAGCTGAATATAATGTCTTTGCACAAGAAGCAGAACAACTTTGCAAACACAGCATGTCTTCCAGAGTTGTCCAGGTTGTGTCCATGACCTGCTCCGGTACCAGCCAGTTGCCTTGGAAGGGCACAAGGGCTTGGGAATGAGATAGATATCTAAGTTGTGAAGTGCTGGCAGACCCGCAGAACCTGTTGCTGCCAGAGCTGCCTCGTTCTATCACTAAATTACTAGGGATTTAGGAGGTTAAGAGAAATATGGGAAAAGTGGGAGAGCCAACAAGGGCAGAAAATTTGTTACTTGTTGTAGTTCTACTCCCTGAAAATGTAAATTTTTCCATAAGAATTTTCTGGCTAGAAGCCAAAACGCTTGAGCTGCCAGTGTTACCAGGACTTCCAGGTATGGCATGCTTCTGTTCTCCTCGGCACACTCCGATTCCTCATCATCTGTGTCAGCCAAGTTGCTTTTCCAGAGAGAAGAGGTGATCCATCATAGGAATTTTTTGCCTCGGCCTCTCATGGGAAATGTTAGTCCTGCCGTGGGTTCTGGACTACACAGAGAAAGAGAAGGTCAAGGAGCTTAGGTGGCAGTTCCCACAGGACACAATATCCAAACTGAATTATTTTATTCTTTTGTTTGCTGGGCTGGAGAATGTTTAAGCCTCTAGTGGTTGATTTTTAAACAACAAATAACAAAGTATTACCCCGTGCATTTTGTTTTGGCAAAAACATGATTAGCCTTTGAAAAGTGTGTGACACGGAACCTTTTCAGTCAAACCTAGGGAAAGAGAAGCGAAATAAAGCCCTGTGCTGTGCACAGACCAGGTGTTCTGTCCTGTCTGATGCTGAGACTATCACGTCTTCTCTCTTGCTTTCAGCATTCCAATTATTTTTCTGTGCTTAGTACATAAAATTGTCTCAAGTATTTTGCCAAACAACCTTCTCTCATTTCCCACTGCAATGGGTGAAAGTTATTTCACTGGAATTTGTACACGTGTGTATTGGAAAGTTTGCTTTTCCTGGCTTTATTGCACCTCTGCAGTCCTCGTATCTGTCATACCAATAACCCTGAAGAAAACATGGGTTTTTACCTGCTTTACAACCACTGATCATCGCTTTCTTCAAGGAATTAATGAGTCGTGTTAAAAATGAAAATAAAACCCCACAATCTCAAGCCCCAAGGCTTTGCAGGTTTTTTTTCCAGCCTTCCACAGCTGTGTCACCTTATGGCCCTGTGGGGACTTTGGATTGTCTTCTGGTATAATGGACAGTTTATTTTTTCCCTTATTCTTTACCATGGTGTTATTTCTTTGTTGCCTGCATGTCCATAGATTCCTTTACTTTTGATGCTGTGAGGCTTAAGTGCTGTTTAGTGAGAAGTGCTCAGACCTGAGATGGGTTGACTGCATCGCTGGTGGGTTACAGAGACAACTGTGACAGTGCACGAAGGAAATACTCTGTTTCTTGTGTAACTCGGTCTGTTTACAAGTGTTCCTTCTGCTTGGCACCTGGTGGAAAAGAGCCCTGTGCTGCTCACGTTAGCTGAGAAGCTGGAAAGTTTCCGAGGGCTTTCATTTCTCATCTACCTTTCACTGTCTTAACTAGCAGGTGTAATTTATGTCCTTTGCCACTGCATCCCATACCATGCTCTTTATCGCTCTCAGTAAGCTGACTATTAACAGAATTTGGGCTTTCTTTTCTTCCTACCTTAAGAGAAGAGCTTAAAATGGAATTAATATTAAAGAAAGAAAGAATGAAAAGGCCAAGCGGGTTCAGAGCTTGGTATTCAGATACAGATTTCACCAAGTCCAATTAGAAAAGAGCAAAAAGTGCATTACTGTCTCAGTTTTGTGAAATAGAAGAGCAATATTTCAGTCTGGCCATCTGTCAGTGAATGTGCATCTCTTTTAAAGTGACCACCAAAAAAATCCACAGTGGACGAATACTGTTGATGGCTTCAACGTGGTTATATTGACCTGGACTATCTTTGAAGCTGCACTGTCCTTCTGCCAGTTGTCAGCTGGAAAAGGTGTGCGACAGAAGTGACCGTTCCCTGCTTGCTGTGGGTTTAAACCAGTTCTTTCTTCTGGAGGTGACCTAGTGCCTTTCACTAGCATCGAAATCACCTTAAAAACCTGACCATTTTTGAAAATATGCTGTTGTATACAATATGCTGAGAAATGGAGTATTAGCATTTGAAAGGACTGACGAGAATGAATCTTTGGGAAAGGCCTTTGTTCAGAGAATTACTGCTATATTCTATGTGCGTATCACCATGGAAATTGAATTATATGCCATTGACAGCAGGGTATATAGCACGAGCCTTTTGCCATTTCCCATGATGTGGTTCCTATCAGAGAGTGCTATTTGTCAATTTAAAATTTATAGTATGACATTTAGCAGTTGTGCCTACTATCACAGCGGTGGATGGGGTTTGAAAGCATGAAACAAAAAGGAAAAGGTAATTACATCTCCTTTTCTTCCTTCTCCTTCCTTTTTGTTCCTTCCTTCTTGTTCCTTCTTCCTTCTGCTATGGCTCCTCCTTGTAGTTCCTCCCCATTTCCACTCGTGACATGAGCATTCTGGAACTGGTGGAGCTACAAAGCCAAAGCAAAGCTGTGCTCTCCACGTGGCTTTGGCAACTGTGACGTTGGTAACAGGAGACAATATTTTCATTTCTTCTCATCATCATCCCTTTCAGGACGTTGTTGCAAACAAAACAAGCCGTTCTCTTCCCTGAGGTCATTCCGTGCATGACGTGATCTCTGTGGAGTGTGTGGTGGTCCTTGAGTACTGGGTGAAGGTTTGCGTAGGGCAGTTACGTGATGAAGGATATAGGATGCAAACTGCTATGGCAGGAATTGGGAGACTCTCAAAGAACCTCATTAACCTGATTTACTTAACAGAGAGAAAATAATTTCAAGTACTTGTGTTACCATGTACGTAGATCTTTCATTTTAAATAATAGTAGGAAAAGGTGCAATATAGATGTGGCAGTGAGTAGTAGTGCTCGGAGTACAAAAGAGCTGGCACTTCTTTTGACTCCTTGATGCTGCAGGAGGTGGTCCTCTCTACTTTTCTGCTCCTCAAAGTAAATCCAGCTTTCTAGAGAAATGTCAGGTTCTGTGTTGTTCTCACCACCTAAGAGCAAGGGGTAACCTCCCTGCAGAAGTCTCTGTGCTTCTGTGCTTTAAGACAGGTGGAAAGTAGAATGCATAAAAAGTGGGGTTTTTTCCACACTGACTGCTACCCCTTTTATCTCCCTCTTCAAGTACAGGATGGAGAAATTTTCTTTCTAGTTACGCTGTTGCATGTGGATGAAGCACATGCTAATACCAGGCACTTATTCTTTGGGCAGCATTTCGGTTTAGCCATATCTAACCACTGAGACAGGTCCCCCAGTATGTCTAAGTGTTTTGCTATTGGTAGCTTCTGGGATCAGCTTTCTAGCCAGGTTGTATTTAAAACATCCTTCGGTGGAATCCCATGCAGGGAAAGCTAACACGCAGGAATTAATTTATTACTTAGTATACCCTTTCATTCTAGCCCTGGTCCCAGTGTCAGGTTGCTTTTGCGTTTATTAGATTAGTGGCAGAATAAGGCCCTTTAATTTCTTGCTGGCCTCGGCTATCAGGCTGAAATCTGGAGACGCAGACACTGACCTTGAGGTTGGCCCCGTGCGGTGAGCGTGACCTGGCAGCGAGCAGCTCCCTAGCACGTGGCGGCGGCTGCGTGCCGGCTCCTGAACATCACAAGGCAGAGACATTTCCTCCAAAAACACTAAATGCAAGAGCATTAGGCATCGTTTCACTCCACGTTTGCTCATGGACCGTATTCTTGTTTCCTCCTGCGATACCAGAGTAAATCCCCATCTCCCTTTCCCCTTCGAGCAGCGCTTTGCTGCATTTCATTACCTGAGAACCTTGAGCAGAGGAGACTTGAGCAGCTGAAGCCTAATGGAAGAGGAGCCCGCGTGACTGCCAACTGCATGGTCCTGTCTGGTGGTGCAGTTTAGGTAAATAAAGCCCAACGCGCTCACTGTTAAGCTTCCAATTTTAATTTTTTTTTTTTACCTGGTGAAGCTGCTGTTCTAGGTTTTGGCATCAAATTTTATGTTGCTCGGGATAGAGAGCTGCTGCTTCTGTCTGGTCGGGCTGCAGCAGAGTTCATTCTGCATCTCAGAGCCATCTTTAAAGTAGGCAAACGCTCCATGACTCTGCAGAACAAAAGGAAAGCAAGAAGGGGAATCAGCAAATGTGTATTATTTGCCGACAGTAATTATCTCTGGTTGTAGCTGACACAGTGATTAATCCTGTTGTCTTAGTATTTTATTTGGGGGGATAAGTATCGGGAGGGGAAGAGCCAAGAAGTTCTCCACCTCCCATGAAAAGTTAGCTAATGCTGCTCTGACAGTATTGAAGAGGTGCTGAGTTAGGCAAAGACAACTTAATGTAAAACCAGGAGCAGACTGGCAAGTTGAATAAGAGAGCAGTAAGAATAACAAGTTGAGTAAAAGCAGTAAGAACAAGAAGTTGAATAAGAGAGCAAGAAATATTCTTGCTCTCCATCAAAACCAGGCTCTCAAAAGGGCATCTCTCCAACTGCAGCGCTTGTATGAGTGAATTTAAATGGCAATTGTGGTGTCCTTGTTATTTTTAGTTTCAAATGGAGCCCATGTCGTCTTCTTTCAAAGGTAAACACTCAGCTCAGTACAAGAAAGAAAATCTGAGGTCTTTTTCCAACCTAAACATTAATTTAATGTTTTATGTATAATTCTATGAAAACAATGCTTAAGGTTTTGAAACTTGCAGCGTCCCTTTTATTGAAATAGCACTGAACCATTATACTCCTTCTTTACAATTAATAACAAAGATACAAATCATAGAATCAGCCTGGCTCAGGCTGCCCAGAGAGGCTGTGGAGTCTCTGCAGAGATTCCAAACCCGCCTGGACACGATCCTGGGCCCCCTGCTCTGGGTGAGCTGCTGGAGCAGGGGGGTTGGACGAGATGATCTCCAGAGGTCCCTTCCAACCTCCACCGTGCTGGGATTCTGTGTGTTCAGTCTACTTTCCCAGGTTGAAGCCTGGATAATGAGGCTTGAGAGATGCCCTGCATTAGCTACCAACATGGCTCTCCAGCACTGAGAGGTTGTATGATATTTTGCTTATGGCCATCACCACCAGCCCCAGTGGTCTGAGGGGGTATGTGTGCCCAGTGCTGCCTCGAGGTAGCCCCATTAGCACCAGAATGAGAGAGCTGTGGTGTTAGCAGCAGTTCCATGGTGTCAGCACAGTCCTCCTCCTGGGCTTGTTTGCTCCGGTAGGAAGCTACCACGCTGCAGTATAAAGTGGACTTCATCAAAGTCCTCTGCCAAAATTAAAATTCATCTCAGTCCCACCTCTCCAGACTGTGTATTTTAGCATTGAGGTGATTTTCAAGCAACGGGAACAAAATTAGACAGCAAATAAAAAATGATCCAGAGGGTAAGTGCTTGGCCTCGTGTATTTGCATTTGTAGGCACGTGTATTTATGAGTCCTCTTTTGGTTTGTGTTTTGTAGGACAAAGAAGGTCAGCCACTGCTACAGGATTGTTTACCGTCACCCGGAGAGGACTTTAACGCAGGCCGAGGTGCATCGCATCCATCAAGCTATCCAAGAATCAGCAGTTCGAGAACTTGGGGTTGAGGGCAGGTTCTAGCGTCGCTGGTCTGGAGCCCTAAGGACAGTTGCTTTTTCTTTTCCTTTATTCCCCTCTTTTTCTTTCTTTTTGGAGCTGGGGCATCCAGGCAAAGAGAGGGGTTTTGTGACCGAACCTAGCACGTGGAAAACAATTGATAAATGGGCACTGGTAAAACTACCAGATAATAAACATTGCTACTGAGGAATGATTGACAAAGCGCTGGCGCTTTCTTTTAAGAAATGGGGCAACAGCAGCAATGTACAATTTCCCTCCTGTTGCCATAAGAAATACGCTGCTTGGTGGTTTTCTGTGTTGTTAATTGGTCCCTGGGTTCCATTAAACTGTAAATACTTGGCATTATTTCTGTGTTGACAGGTTCTCCTCTCCGCGTAACAAGTGAAGCAAATCAGAGACACAGATTAGCTCAGGCAAGAAAAACCCATCCCCTCCCTCTTTTTTAAATAAGAAATGTCAGGTTTTGCTACAAGAAACCTTCCAAGGAGCACATCCTGTGAAGTTTGGCTCTTAGCTTTGGAGCCCGTGGATATGCTCTCACCTGCTGCAGAGAAGGGGCTGGTGTGGCTCTGGGGCCAGGCTCGGCTGTCTTGGATTGCCGAGTCACTGGTGAGTCTTTCCTGTTGGATCCCACTCCCACAGAGCCGAGCAGAGCCGCTTAGCGAGACACTCCGAGCTGTGCCGCCTTCCCCAGGTGAGGACCTCCCTCGTCTCCGTTCTCCTCACATAGGCTTCAGTGCAGGATAGCATCTGTCCCCATCACCATCAAAGGATTGCTGTCGCATGGGGCAGGATGGCAGAAAAGAGAAACTCTTCCCTGCCGCGCCCTGAAAAGCAGCTGCCTTGATCTCTCACAGCCTCTTACTTTCTAGCAGCAGTGTCTGCTCAGAAATTTGACCTTTAAGGCGGGAAACCAAACTAAAATGGGATCTCCTACTATTCCAGATGCCGGTCGCTTTACAGGATGCTTGGCTTTTTCATTGCAGGTTATAATAAGTAAATTCTGGCTGTGGTATGATGCCGGGACCTGTAGCAGCGTTCAAATGGTCTGATAAATACTTGATGAGCCATTGCAGATGCTGATACGGAATATGGGACCTGTTTTTGCTTGTAATGGTGTTTTACAAAGCCTTGCAGGTCACATCTGGTTGCTGTGCAGGCAACGTTCCCTCCTTCAGGGAAAGAGGCAGTAAAACCGTGGCAATAAACAGCGTCTAACGCTGATTTATACCTTATCAAGAAACATCTGTGCAGCAGCCTTGTACTCAGCCACAAGAAGCCAGCTACTATTGCAGATGTGACAGAAGCAGAGAGCTCGTTTTAATTTCATTGCTCAACATACTTATCTGGGTAAACAAATCCTAATCTAAATCACTGTTGTGTTATCCAAATAACTTGATTATGAAAACAATATGCTAGACTTTCTACAAGGCAAAAAGAATGGGTGTCATTTAGGCACCAGAGAAAGCAATGTGGGTATTTTTAAGCCATGATCTACTCAGATCCTTAAATACAGCCTAGCCTATGTGGTGTTCCTCTGTCTCCTTCATCCTTTGCCTTTTCAGGATTCTCAGTGAGGACCACTGAAGAGGAGGAGCGCTCCCGTGAACTGTGCTGAGCAGTAATTGTTCCAAGACAGGCCGTGGTCGATGCTGCCACGCAGAGCAGCACATGACGTGGATGTTAATTGGTGGGATTGCCAATGGAGAGAATACTAGAGCCTGCCTGCTGTGTGAAAGAACTGAGTCTTTGGGGAAAACACAAAATATCCGGGGTGGAGTAGGTTGCAAGATTCCCCTTTACTGATTACGGGCACAAAGTAGAACAGAGGAAGTTCCACCTAAACATAAGGAAGAACTTCTTTGGGTGGCAGAGCCTGGCCCAGGCTGCCCAGGGAGGTTGTGGAGTCTCCTCTGCAGAGATTCCAAACCTGCCTGGACATGATCCTGGGCCCCCTGCTCTGGGTGAGCTGCTGGAGCAGGGGGTTGGACGATATGATCTCCAGAGGTCCCTTCCAACCCCCACCATACTGGGATTCTGGGATTAGTGAAGTTTCCCTTTTCTGCTTCCCAAACCCTTCTCTCATTTTTATCAGCCAGTTTTGAGGGCATAGAAATCTGGAGAAAGCAAGGGGGCAGAAATTGGACAATGAGCCTTTCATGTCTGGCTTTGTGAGGAAATTTGGGTGTTCTTTAACCAGCCAGTCTCCAGCCGCTACCTTCAGTTGTGTTCGAGGTGTCTGGCTGTGAACTGTCTGCGCTCCGGTGAGAAGGGGCTCCCTGCACCAGCCAGGCCTTGGTGGAGTAACGCTGTTCTTTGAAACCTAAATTAACCTCGTGGGCTAATAGGATAAGGGGCAAAGGCGCAGCTCTCACTTGAGCTGACCTGACACCATGGGATCACCCTCTGGAGTAGGTATTTTCATAGCAGCAACTTTCAGAAAAAAAAACATGAACCATTAAGTTTAAAAAAAACCGAAACGGCTTCTTGAGGAGCAGATTCAATTATAGGAAGGATTTTTAAGGCCTGTAAAATCAGATGGGCTGGCTGTGCGTGTCGTGTGAATACTTGGGTATGTTTAGGTTAGGTAAGCCTTTGTCATATATATTCTAGGATTAATCTACTCTGATGACCTCTTGTTCTGGCAAAGGTTCACCACTACTAGCAAAGCAGACCTCAGATCAAAAGGCATCAGAGTTGCATTTTTATGCTGCTGTCCTTTGGGAAGTATGACTTTCCGTTCAAAGTGTGACCTTAATTTTACTGGGGAAGTTTGCTTTGGGACTCTCAAACCATATGGTCCCTTGTGGATACCAACAGAGAGCCCAGGAGAATCTAAGGGTGTGATAGCCATGGTTTGTTTTACCGCTAATCAGAGACACGTGATGCTAACAGCATCTCAGGGGCTGGGCTGATCCTTGGTGGGACTAGGGAAAACTTGGCTGAGGAAGGTCCTCGGTACAGTCACTGACCAACTCTGTCAAACAAAGGGCTCCTCTCAGCTGTCACTTGGCTTTTCTTAAGACATATTTAGCACAAGCAGAGGTGAACAAGCTTGGAGATGAGGAGCAATGTAGCTGCCAAGGTAAGTTCCCCTGCTAGTTTTGGCTACCCTACAATCTATCTTGTGACATCCCTCAGTCTTGGACGGGGTATGAGTCTAGTAAAGGTGGATGGGTTCCTAAATATCAGAGTGATACCACACCACATGGAAACACGAAGGGCAGCAGCATTTGAGTAATTAATGTGCACGCTGACTAACATAGTGAGAGGCACCAGGCCCTGCCTTGTGTTCTTATCAACTGCCTGGGTTTATTTTTGTGTGCCACTGGGTTTTATATCAGCACCTTTTAATAAAAAAGGAAAAAAAATCAATTGGAGCAAAAGAAGCTCATCCCTGGGAGAGCCGGCTGGGATTTCTCTGCCTGAAACGTACTGGGTTAGTGTTCTCGGTGCTGCTCTTCTTCCTAGTTGCCAATCAAGCTAGCTGTGATTCCTGGAAGACTAAAGATTTAGCTTTAACACCCAGTTTGGGATTTTCCCAGTAAACTGGCAGCAAACTTCTAGCGTCCTGCAACTTACCTGGTTTTGATGTTCTTGTCCCTTCTTCAGGACTGAATTTGCTGTCTTACTCTGTTTGGCTGTACCGAGTTTCTCAAGTATTGATAAATTGGTCTCAGCCCTTGAATAATTCCATATAGGGGTTAGCTTTTTTTTTTTTAAATGGGAAAAAAAAAGTTGTGGGCTTTTGGTCTGTTTGGTAGCTTATATCTGCAGTGACTAACACACTTTAGCTGTCCCAGGTAAAACCCAAGACCAAGACAGGACTCATTGGTGGTCCCAGGTAAAACCCAAGACCAAGACAGGACTCATTGGTGCTCCATTGAAGTAAACACAGGTAATCTTGCCCCAAAAATCAGAATTACGTCGCTCTCATTGAGTTCATATTTTGGGTAAAACTAAAGAACCTTCTCTTCCTTGTGGGTTGACTGAAGGTCGGCTGGTGCTCATTAGTTAAGACAAGGTCAGAAAGCACTCTGTGTCTTGCCACCACCACACCAAACACAAGCAGAGGTAGTTTGATGCACGAGGATGTTCTATCAAATTGAATGTGAGCATATAAAATGGTTGTGGTGGGTGTTTGAGGCCTGCTGGTTGACATCACTGAACTGTCTCTGTCAGAATTGTTACCATCTGGGAGAGAAAATGAGGGTGTACTTCGGCTCTGAAGTAAGTAGATGTGTTTTTAAAGCTCCTAACTCTCTTCAGATGTTGTCTGCTGTGCATCCTTGCTAAGAGAAGGCAGTTTCTGTAAAACAGGTTTGCTGTCTGCGTAGAACAGGCCATATGACTAATTACATCCTGATCAAACTGTGCGATACATGAGCGTTGTCTCTGAAGGGCCACCAGTACTGAAGCAGCCTTGTGAGGACCTCAAGTGTGTTGAGGGCATAAGGAACCAGCCGTTGGCACGTTACTACCTGCTTGTAAGCCTTGCTGCAATTACATTGGAATTTTAAGCTGAATATCTCGGAGGAGACGATTGCGGTTCAACACAGAGCGCGGGCATATGCTGGGTGAAGGCACCGACGTCTCCAGAATCTGTTGTATAAGGTTTGATCATCGTTAACATCTGATGCACTCGCATTTTTGGCAGTTTTGGTGCTTTTTGTGCTTTTGTCAGATGGCCTCTGTTACTCTGTTTATGCCCCCTGTTAATGAAGTAGAGTCTGCTTTAGTCTGCCTTGGAAAAGTGTGCCTAAAATCCCTTCTGCCGTGACCTAGCTGTCTCATTTCGGGTTTGCTGACCTTCTCCCAGTCCTTGCTGTGGGAGCTTGGTGTAACCTTGGTGAAGGAAGAGTGTCGGGCGGTAAGCAGGGATATTTATTACACCGCTGCCCAAAGCCCGCGCTCCCACGGCGCGTGGCTGCGGGGTCTCTCTGTGCTCACCCCCAGAATGCAGATGATTAACACGTGGGCCAGGGAATTGTGCCTCTGCCTGCTCGGTAATTTGCTGGGCAGCACCGCAGTCGTCCAGAGCAGCTGCCGCTTAAATGGGCAGGAGATTGTTCTCTTTTTATTTCAGTGTCTGCTTGTCTCGCAGCGTGATGCAGCCAGGAGCGCGGTGTGGGCATTTGCTGCAGTGAAGCATCAATTAGATGCGTCTCGTGATGTGTGATGCCTGTTGCAGCCATTTTTCAGCAGCATCGCTGTGTGCTTGGGAACGACTGGTTGTTACCGTCTCCATCTACGGGTGTGAGGCACCTTGAGGCCAGGGTCAGGATTACCAAATTACTAGACCCCAAGAGATAGCCGCTTATGGGTGTTTGCTGTTGTCCCTGCAGGTTTGAAAGCCCCACCAGGCACCTCTCCAAAGGTTTGGTCACTTGAAGCATTCTGCATCCCAGCGCTTGGTGAGCATCATGACACTGGTGTCATCTGGGGAGACGGGAGCAAGTTTAATGAGACATCCCAGGGTGGCTGAGCAGCGAGGCAGGAGGAGTTGTCTTCTGATGTCCTGGGCTCAAAGCGTTGAACTACCCTCCCTGCCACCGTGCTACCAGGAGGCACGGATGTGTGCTTGGCTGCCTGCCCTCACATAGGCACGTAGTAAATAATTAGCATGCACAGCCAGGCTTTTTGGTCACCGGTTATTGTTGTAACGGATGATTAATTTAAGGGATTATTGATTCTCATGCCAAATCTTTACTCGCTGGTGATAGAGAAACTACTAGTCATTCACAGGGTCTTTGTTGACAGATCTCGGTGTAGGTGTTGAATAAATCAGTGTGGAAATGGAAGCGTTGGTGTGTAGGTTGGTTTGTGTTGTCCAGATTGTGGATGATCAAAGGTCTAACCTCATATAGCCCCTCCAACAGCCTTTTTGTTGGGCGCTCAGCAGTTTGGCAGGTGCTTTCAGCAGGGATGGGACCATCTGAGATTACCAAACAGCTCTCCAGAGGTGTCTCCCCAGTGTCCATCAGAAAGCCCTTGCCTGGGCACTGGGGCCTCTGAGCACATGTCTTGCCTTGCACAGCAACACCGGTGGAGCCTGATTGCCTTCAAATTTCTGTCCTATGCTCACAGTACGTGTAAATCTACCATATTTGGCCCTCCCCTGAAACACTTCCTTGCTTCTACAATCTCCGAAGTGCTATTTAAGCTCCATCCCATGACCCCAAACCTCAGCTGTTCACCACAGTGCCTTGCTTGGTGTCTTGCCAGAAGTTTGCTTGGAGGACTTTCACACTGGCTAGCCCAGGGGTCAAGTAAACCAGATTGACACCTGTACACATGCATTAATGTTTGTGTCTGTCCTCTCTGTCCGTGATAGGATAAGAGGAAATGGCATCAAGTTGTACCAAAGGAGGTTTAGGTTGGACATGAAGAAAAATTTCTTCCCCACGAGGGTTGTGAAGGGCTGTGCCAGGCTGCCCAGGGCAGTGGTGGAGTCCCCATCCCTGGAGAGGTTTCCAAGCTGTGGAGAAGTGTGAGGGACATGGTTTAGTGGTGGACTGGAGAGCGCTGGGTTAACGGTTGGACTTCCTGATCGTAAAGGTTCAGCCAAAATGATTCTATGATCCTCGGCATATCTGCTGATTTTCACAAAGTTGGCCGGAATGTTATCCCTCAGAGACCCTCACCTTGAAGTCCAGCATGGATGGGTTTATTCCAGGGGCTTCAAAAGCCAGCGAAGGTCACAGACAGTGGAAGGATGGACACCCATCACTTATTGCACACTCATTTGCTTCCTTAAGAAGATGAAACAGAGGTTGTCGTGAAGATTGTCAGTGTAACGTGTATCCTGACTGAAAGTTCATTGTGTTAGTGCGAACCTGATGCCCAGCATGCACTTCCAGAAAGTGATTACAAACACGGTTTTGATAAATAATAACAGCAGCCTTCTGTGTGTGTTGGCAAGCTGCTGCGTTATTGTGCTGTAGAATCTGCAGCACCTTCCACATGCTAGAAACTGAACAATTTTGAATTGGGCTAAGAATGAAATGATTTCCTGTTGTTCCTGGTCCTTGCAGCACTGCTCGAGGAGGGCAGCCCGGCATTGCTGAGGAGAGCACCGTCCCAAACGATGTCATTCATGCTGCACACGTGAAACGTGCACGTGGGACTGGCTGGAGCAGGTGATGGGAGCCCTGTTTCTCATGAGCAAAGCTGTTGTTCCTCGTGCTCTGTGTGATTAGAGAGTTTCCTCTCCTGCTGCTTTGCTCCAATACGTGGAAAATCACTTAAAAAAAAAAAAAATTCAATACCTTCTAATGCCGCCTGCTGTCAGAGAGCCAGCAGTCTTCTGAGCACTCTCCCTTCAAAGAGCAATAGGATTTGGGGCAGAGAAGTCCCTTTCCCACTGGAGACATTTTCCTTTCAGCCTTTCTGGCATCTGTTTGAGGCTCCTTTGCAACACCTGCTGCTGGGGACAATGCGGGTCTGTTCCGCCTTGGGGGAAGAGGAGTGACTTAATAGAAAGGCCAACTTTATAAAAGCGATTTGAATGACTTAAATGTCATGCCCTAATTAAATATATCCATATCCTAGCCTCTTTAAAGTTATTAATAAAAGTCAGTGTTGGTCTTTACTAGAGAGCGGGCTTACGCAGTGGTAACATCTCCACGTGAGGAGCAGCTGAGGGACCTGGAGTTGTTTAGAGAATCATAGAATTGTTAAGGTTGGAAAAGACCTCTAAGATCAAGTCTAACCATCAACCCAACACGACTGTGACCACTAGACCATGTGCTGAAGTGCCACGTGCCACATCTACATGTTTCTTGAACACCTCCAGGGATGGTGACTCCACCACTTCCCTGGGCAGCCTGTGCCAATGTTTAATCACTGTTTCAGTAAAGAATTTCTTCCTAATATCCAGTCTGAGCCTCGCCGGGTGCAAATTGAGGCCATTTAGTCTCATCCTAGTTTAGCCTGGAGAAGATCCAGGCACTTAAATACAAGCTCATGTATGTAGGAGCTCTCAATGCATTCTTCTTCTGTTAGCTCATTCTGTTTCCCTTTGTACCCATGCAAACCTCCGTCGTTCACATCCTGCGGCAAAGAGCTCGGTTTAACTAAGCTGTGTTAAAAAGAGCACGTGCTTTGGGTGGGTTTGAACCTGCCTGGTGCCCCACATCCCAAAATAACTGGTGCACACAACACCAGGCCCTCGCTAACCAGAGGGGTACTGACAAATCTGGAAGAGTTCAGGAGGAGGGTGACAAAGCCCATCAGGAGAGGTGGCAGTGCAGGTAGATGAGTTCAGAAAGAAGACGATGCAGAGCTGAGCTCAGGAATGACTAACGAGTGTGTGGTTTGTGAGACACGGAGCGCTCTGAGCAGCACGAACACCCTCCCACTCTCCTGAGCGAGAGAGAGGAATTTTTAGCGTGACACGTAGGGATGTAACAAGGGCTAATAGTGTGACAGTCAGGCTGAACGCAAGGTAAAAATTTCCTGCCAGCGAGGTATGCTTTGCTGTGGAACCATCTCCCAAGGGAGAGGGCAGGAGCCCAACTGCTTGGTCCTTTTTAAAGCCAGATGGAGCAAAGCATTAGGAAAGGTGCTCCAGGGAGCAAGCATTAATTGACAGGAGGACGAACCGATGATCTAATAGGTCCTTTCTATTTCTAGCTCCTACGAAATGATATTCTCCGTAACGGGTTCTGACTGGTGGTAAGCTCAGAGGGTAGCAGGGAGATAAAACTGAACGAACAGATTAACAATAAGAGCGAAGAAAAAAAACCTGTCGGTTTGTTTAATAGCCGCGGAAAGTGCCAGACTGAGAGTTCCTCAGGCCAGTGGTGCCATTCGGAAATAGCCTGGCAAATGGGAAAGCGAAAATTGTTACCCCGGTAATGATTATGGTAACGACTTATTTTGATAGAGCCCTGGTAGTCCGGGAGGATCCAGGAGCACATCTCAGACAGGGTGTGCACGTGTGTGTCCGTGTAATGGGCAAATTGCTGCGGCTGACACCAAAATGCAGCAACCATGGGGCTGAAACGAGCTGTTCTAACGGCAAACGGTGGCGCAGGGCAGCGGTTTGGGATGGGGTCTGGAGAGTAACTCCCATAATTGAAACTATAAAAGAATTGCTTTGCTTTGGCAGAATTTCATTAACTGATGAATTACCTGGGCAGGAGTTGCTTTTGCAACTGCCTTTCCCAATGTCTTTGCTTTTTTGGGGTCTGGCAGTATTGACCTGGCTCCCCTGGTTGCTTTTGGGTGGGCAGGGAGAAGTCTGCTGAACCAGCACGACCCTGTGCCGAGCCACGTTGGGCTGGTGTCACGGATGGGCATGAGCACGCTCTCGCTGGTCCTGACGTTGGTTCTCTTGGCCTGTGTCACCCTCACACTCTAAACTCTTGGAGGCTTTGCAAGAAGGTTTTCCTGCAGATGCTGCACTTTGGTTCATGTAGCAATACCTTGCTCTGGGCCTGGTGCCTGAACGTGGCTGCTGTGGGGAGAGGCTGCCGTTGTGTAGTTTTTATCTCCTTCTTTTGCATCCTGACTTCCAGGCTCTGAACTCCTGGAGGACAAGGGGACTCTGATTTATTTCAGCAAAGACAAAAAGGGAGCCCTGTTGGAAAAGAAAAGTAGGAAAATGTGTAGTAGTAAGGTCTGGGTATGGAACCAGGAAAGGCAATTTGGAAAACTGAAATATATTATTAACTGGTTTTAATATTGCCATTTTAAAGGGAGCTGTGGTGGTTGTCATGCATGTGGAAAACAGCTCTTCTTTTCCTTTTTTTTTTTTTTAAATAAGCAGTCACAATTATAAGAGAAAAAGTGGCCGGAATACAAACATTCTGCAGTGTTTATCCCCCATGAAATTAGACTTTCTTAAGACAACAGCCTTGAGGAATCATTTCAGTTGAGAGAGGAAGGAAATGAGCTGGGTGAGAACTTGCATGTTGAACGTGTCATCCTTCTGGAGCCACATGCTCACCGTGGGACTGACTCACGTGGCATTAAAAATTGTTTGTTCTCTTTTACGCTATCTGCAACCCTACGTTCAACGTGATATCTGTGAGCTTCACAATTAATCAAACGCTATCCCTTCGCTAATGAGGGTGGCAAACGCTCCTCTATGAAGTGCCGCTGACTCCTGGGTAGCTGAGGTACCGCGTAGTTTGACTACCTCTATTTTTTAGACTTTTAAAAGACATTTGAGACCTCCAGAGGTCGCACACTGCATAAGGCCGCTATATTCGCCTGGGTGTTTAACGGGACAGTGTTTGCATTTACATCACAGCCCATCCTGGCCGTGCAAGGACCATCTATCTGGTGTGGTACAGTGAGAAGGGCTACTTGGGAAACGGTCCCTGAACTTCAGCTGGTCGCCATGGCAACAAGAACAGCTTAGCTCGGCAAGGAAAGAGAAAAGTGATGTATTCTGTTAAGGATAACTTACAGCATCAAGGCTGCACTTTGAAATACCTCTGGTTTTCTGGGTCTGGGCTTGCAGGATGTGTTGCTGAGCTCTGGGATTTCCTCTCCCTGAGTCCTCTTCCCCAGCTTACCTACAATAAGCAAATAGGGGTCAAAAAACGGGGAAGTCACGATGGTGAGAGAGCTGCAGGGTAGCCTGCCCTTGGCTTTTCTGTTGATAGGGTGGGTGGGAGGGGAATCTGCATCTCTGAAGCCCTGCTGCAAGGGCTTGGTGTTGAGAGCTGATGAATACTGTCTGCTGGCCTACTTTCTACCCATGGTTCCATACATGCAGCTGCCAGGTGCTCCCTTACCCCTGGGTCAGCTCCATTCCGAGTGCAAGGACTTTCATTCCAGCCAGCCCCAGGGACAGCAGTCACCCTGAGAGCCTTGAGCAGAGGGCAGGGAGGGATGCCCTCGTTGTCCATGCTCCTCAGATGGAGAATGGCTTTTACTCTGCACCCTCCAGTGGGTTCTGGTCGTGCCGCACCCTGCAGGGACCTGGTCCCAAACCCTCATGATGGCTTTTCCAGCAAGCATCTGGCACAATGGGAGGAAGTCCTTGGGGAGAGGACTAGCAAGAGCTGGTACCTATGTGGTGGCCTTTCAGTACTTTAAGGGGGGCTGTAAGAAAGATGGAGATGGTCTTTGTTACAGGGTGTGTTGTGACAGGACAAGGGGTGATGGTTTTAAACTAAAAGAGGGAGATTTAGGCCAGAGAGAAGAAAGAGGTTTTTTTATGCTGAGGGTGGTGGAACAGTGGCCCAGGTTGCCCAGAGAGGTGGTGGATGCCCCATCCCTGGAACCATTGCAGGTGAGGTTGGCCGGGGCTCTGAGCAACCTGCTCTAGTTGCAGATGTCCCTGCTCCCTGCATGGGGGTTGGACCAGATGATCTTGAAAGGTCCCTTCCAACTCAAACCAGTCTGTGATTCCACCGTATTCACATTGTCCATGTTTCTCTGTGTAAGCTTGGCAAGGGAAGGGGGTCGTGCTATAACGTGTGTAGCATGGTGTGCATTAAAGGTTTCATCATCTTTAGAGCTGAAACCAGGTGCCCCCGCACTGAGGAAGGGCTGGGCACAGCAGTGCCTCGGCTGCCAAAGGCCTGTTGAAACATGCAGCAGTAACCAAGGAAACTTCATGCTAGAACCAGCTCAACATGATGAATCGCTGCCTAATAACTGGCTGCTAAAGGGTCCAGGTAACCCGGCCGCTCCTCTCAGGGTGGGTGCTGCGTGGCTAACCTTTAATCGCTGCCCTTTCATTTTAAACATTCCTAGCATAAATATTATCATTGTGGTGAAGCGGGAAACCCACCGCATGAAGCCTACATGCCCAGCACAACGCACGCCCACCACTGGAGGGGCTCTCAGAAGCCTCCACATCACAGCAGCTTACTGCTGCTGTGTGTCTTCCCTGTGCCATCAAGTGTGACTTCCCTGGCCACGTTAGCATCTTATGCGTGGACCTCGTTCTTGGGTGATTTCTGTTCTTTGTGGGGTTGTCTGCAGTCAGTCACTGAGGGTGGCTTCTCTGGGCAGCAGCAGTGGTTATGGGGGATGCTGCATCATGATGGGCACATGAGGCCTTTTCTTTGGTGGCCTGGGGCTGTGTTACCAGGGTCTTGCCTGGAAGAATGCACTGAGTGGTCTGCTGATGGTCACAGAGCTGGTGAGAGGCAAAGGCCAAATATTGCTTCAAGAGAAGCTGGAAGGTGTAAGAAAGGTCAGCTTGGAGATGAGAAGAGGACCACGTTGCTGAAGGTCGGAGGGTGCCGTGTTAGGAGATGTGAACTTCCTTGCTCTCTGCTGCTTTTATGGTTTGGAGTAAGAACTGGTGAGAACTTTCCTGCCGATGAAGCATCGTACAAATGGACGTGGTTGCAGGGCAGAGGCCTTAAATCTTATAAGGAGAACGATGAAAAATGCCTGGTGGGCCACACTTGCTGGTGAAAGTATGGCTGAGCTTCTGAAGATGGGAGGAAGAAGACAGTGGCCTAGGAAATATCTTTGAAAGCATAGGGAAACTTAAAAGAAAAACAAGATAAAATGGCAGTTGCATGGGAGCCCACGCATGCGCTCACTCGCTTGCTTTCTCTCCCACACCCACGCACCCAAGCACATCTTTCTGTCCAAAATAGTAGGGAAAAGGCGTTGCTGCCTTTATTGTCAAGAGTAATTTCTCTTCACGTGTCACTACCAACAAATTCTCAGAGCGGGGGGATATATTGCACACAACTTATCTGCCTGCTTTTTTTCCCTCTCTAAACCTGAATGAGGCAAAGGAAGAAGCCCCTGTGAGCTGTGGAGCTGGGGGGCTGCATGCTGACAGCTCTTGGGTGGATGAAGGCTGAGCACGGCTGTTGGTATGCCAGTAATGCCACGGGTGATTGTGTGGGGAACTGGGGCTCACTTTGCCTCACGAGAGTGGCTTTTAGCCCGTGCCCCTGTGCATTTGGGGACATCAGGGAGCCTGGCTGCAGCTCCACTGTGTGTTTCGCTCTCCTCTGGAGAGATTCCAAACTCACCTACATGCCATCCTGGGCACCTTGCTCTGGGTGACCTGCTGGAGCAGGGGGGTTGGACAAGATGATCTCCAGAGGTCCCTTCTGACCCCCACCACGCTGGGATCCTGTGAAATGCTCTGTGAGCTGGAGGGTTCCCCACCCCTCCTGTTCAGCCTGCAAGGAGCATTGTTGAAAACAACCTGCAGGCTGCCCTTGCTTGGGTGTAGGATGACTGATGCCTTTTGATTCTATGCATTCCGCAACCACTTTACGCAGCAGGATGAGGATGGGTGGCTGCCCACTGGGTTGAAACTGGTGCCATCCTTCCACGTACTGCTCAGAAGGGCCAAACTTTGGGTGTCTCTGAGGAGACAGGGCCATCGTACGCTCAGGTAAGTTGGCGTAGTCTGCCTGGATTACCTAGGCAAAAGCTTGGGCACACACTAAGCGTGCTTGGACTGTCCCTTTCCAGGGGTGATCTCTTAACATACGCTTGAAGATTCACACGATGGACTACAGGCAGTTTGGGTCTTTGTCCTGTATTTAAACTTCTCTGCTGGGTATTGGCACGGGCTCTCCTGGCTTTGACTGGTGTTTGGCTCCATGAGGCTCTCCATCCCAACACACTTTGGTGAAAGACTCCACCAGCTCGTTTAAAAACAAACTTTGTTCATCAGAGTCATGTCCTGTGGAGAGAGGGGAAAAAAAATCCCTGGGCTGTTGTAGCTTCTTCTATTCTGTGTGTTAATTCCTGGCTGATAGCTGGGAACTTATAGCATGCAAGAGAAGATCGTTACGGTCCCTGGCAAGGGACAGAAATTGTATTAGCAGGTTTGGTTGCGTTAGTTTTGTTTTGTTTTATTTCACTTTGAAAAAGGCTAAATACTGCCCAAGATTCCCTCAACCTGCTGCCAGTGTTCCCTTCTCACAACATGACTACTGAGTCAGAATTGAAAAACATGAAAAAAATGTAGGGTTTGTGTTTTTTGTTTGGTTTTGTTTGGGTTTTTTTTTATGATGCTTGGAAGAAAATGGATTTGCAGAGCTTTAATGTCTTTAAATGTGTCAACATAAATGACATCCTAGCAGGTCTTGCAGATTGCGTGGCGCAGGCAAATAACCGCTATTTATC
Source organism: Eurystomus gularis (assembly GCA_013400335.1). Taxonomy (NCBI): domain Eukaryota; kingdom Metazoa; phylum Chordata; class Aves; order Coraciiformes; family Coraciidae; genus Eurystomus; species Eurystomus gularis. The sequence continues at coordinate 84,342 of VZZY01008113.1, forward strand.
GCATGAGCTGTGCAATTTTTTTTCACCCAGCTATTTCTGCTACATGCAGAATAGATGAAACAAATTTTCCTTGCACATTTATATAGTGCCTGTCAAGTGATGCACGCAGTGGTCTCCACTAATGCTCCTTTGCGCCGTGATTCCTTCTCCAGGATTTAACCCCTCCCAGAGGAAGACTGCGTCGCATCTGTGACGCCTGTTACAAACCAGGCCAGCGTCTCTGCCAGGTTCCTAACGGGTTACACGTGGTGTTTTCCATGACGGGAATTAAGGAAATTCCCTCATCTTCTCCTCTAAAGGCAGTCTAAGGCAGGTCTGTTGCCAACTTCCAGGAGAGAGATCTTGCAATTGGTGTTAGTGAGGCCAGTGCTGACTCTTTAAGGTCTCTCCGTCTTGTTTCAGAGGGATAGCAACGTAAAAGAGAAAGTATGAAAAAGAAAAGAAAAAAAGGAAGAAAAATAAGCCAAGTGAAGCTCAACAACAAAACTCAAGTCCTCTGTGCATGGATATCACTAGAAACTACCTATGTAAGCACATCAGAGTTAATTTGAAAGGTTTGATACTAATGAAAAAAAAATTAACTATTTATCTATTTCTTCCCTCCTCGCTATTTAGCTGTTCACCCCGCTGGCTTTGGGTGTTCTCTGCTAGGATGGTATTTACACAACATATTATGCCCTGGTTGGACCTCTGGATGGGACTGTCGCTTCTGTTGCTTACAGCCATCATCAGAGGGACGATGCGTGTGTCTAAAGAGGTGGTAGATGCCCCAACATTGGCCCAGGTTGCCCAGAGAGGTGGTCGCTGCCCCATCCCTGGAGCCATTGCAGGTGAGGTTGTCCGGGGCTCTGAGCAACCTGCTCTAGTTGCAGATGTCCCTGCTCCCTGCAGGGGGGTTGGACCAGATGAGCTTTAAAGGTCCTTTCCCACCCAAACCAGTCCATGATTGTAAAGGTACCCTGATGTTTTGCTGACTCAGATTCTGAGTTTCCTTCTGCTGCAGTTCTTCTCCCCATCGCTGATACCCATATCTCCGTGTAGCGACACAACAAATGATGTGATAGAAGCATTATGCATCTGCTGTGTACTAGGGCAGAGCCTTTACTGCTCACGTTTATTTTCCAGAGTAAGAAGAATAAAGGTCTCAGCGCTTAGCCCCTGACAAGAGTTTTGCAGCAGGAGAGCACTGAACAAGAAGAATGAAGGCTGCAGAAGTGGAAGGAGGGAATGGAAGTGGCTGCAGGAATTCAGCAATGGGTGGGTTAGGCTCAGTGTTAGCAGTGATGATGAAACACAGCAGACTGTGGTAATGAAATATTTATGAATGGGGAAATGATACTGCATTCTGCAGTGCAGCACAGGGGAAAGGGAAATTTCAAGAATACTGTAATAGCAAAGCCCTCCATTAATTATCGAAAGCAAGCTGTAATGCCAGTTACTATGACAACAGGGTCCCCGATGTATTTTGCACCATCTGGGGGGGGGGAAGGGGGCTGCTTCTATTTACTGGAGTGCATTGTATTTCTTTTCCTGTTGTTGTTGGTTGTGACTGTCCCAGCCTGCGACTGTGTGGGTAATCTCAGTGCGAAAATTATGAAGTGAGTATTGGCTGAAATATAGGGAGAGCCTTTAATGAGCAGTGCTGGTCTTTTCATTCTGGAAAGAGCTAAGATGGCCCTTCCCATATTAAGGGACAGACTGTTGCCATTATTAATAATCTTATATAATATTAATGCAGGATAATGTAATAATAAAAAAGTGAAATGCCACTAGAAATATTATTATTAATAATGCTTTTGACTGTGTTAGGCTTTCACCCACAGAGCATTTTAGAAGCAGTGATTAATTAAAATGTCAACATTGGCATACTAAATCCACCGCTACGCTTCCAGATAGGGCAAGGGAATGTACAACCTCTGCCCACTTATTTTTAATTACTTCTTATTTGGTTTCTTAAACCCATGACCTTCTTGGAGATTTCCACTTCTCCTCGGCACAGCCAAGGGTTTTTCCTGCCCACTTCTCTACCTGGTGCAGTGCATGTGAGGAAAGCAAGGTACAGACCACGATGAGGAAGAAGGACATTGGCTACAACATGCCTCAGTTCTCTGGCAACATGTTCCATTAATGCACCTCTGCCATCTGCGTGGCACATGTTTGTAGACAATATATCTATATATACTTCCTAAATGGAATAGGCAGAGATGTCCCCTCCAAACCCTATGGTCTGACGTCTACAGATGCTGGGAATGGATAGAATGGGCCACAGATGCTGGCCAGGCTGACCAGTTTGTTCTAGATAGTGTTTTTCTACCACCACTGTACAAGGCAGAGCAACTCCTCTGCACGGACCATTGCTCCAGGCTGGTCAGACGTTTCATATATTTTTATCTTCTTATTTTTAGGTTTAGTAGTGTCTTTTACTACCAGGAAGACATTGAGGGGCTGGAGTGTGTCCGAGGAAGGGCAGTAAAGCTGGTGAGTCTGGTGAGGAGCAGCTGAGGGATCTGGGGGTGTTGAGCCTGGAGAAAAGGAGGCTCAGGGGAGACCTCGCTCCCTGCAACCATCTGAAAGGAGGTTGGAGCCAGGTTAGGGTTGGTCTCTTCTCTCAAGGACTAAGTGATAGGACAAGAGGAAACAGCCGCAGGTTGCCCCAGGGAGGTTTTAGGTTGGACATTTGGAAAAATTTCTTCACTGAAAGGGTTGTCAAGCTCTGTCCCAGGCTGCCCAGGCCAGTGGTGGAGTCCCCATCCCTGGAGGGATTTCCAGGCTGCGGAGATGTGGTGCTGAGGGACATGGTTTAGTGGTGCCCTGGCAGTGCTGGGTTAACGGTTGGACTTGATGACCTTAAAGGGCTCTTCCAGCCAAAATGATTATGTGATTCTATGATTTCTGTGATTCATCAGTCATTATCAAAGGGCTGTACAGACGTTCTTACTGCAGCTCCTTTCCAGGTTGACAAAGTGTGCTACAGATCCTTTAAATGGCTTGTCTAAGGTGATAGAGGAACTCAGGAACAGAAGGAAGAAGATAAGGCAAATCTCCTATTTCCATCTTCCAGAACCTTCTTCTGTGGCATGCAATAAACTCTGGTACTCAGCTCTTCCAGGAGGGAAGGCCTTGCAAAGGTAAGAAGGGAGAATGGTTGGGAGCTTGCAGTGAGCTCTCCCTCAGAAAGTAGCTGGATACAGTAATTTCCATTAAATGTTTCCTAATCTTACATGAGGAGACAAGCCAGAAGTAGGCATTTTAACCCGTGCATCTGGCAGGGCACACACCTGATGGGATGAAGAACAAGTCAAACGTGGTGGCAGCAAGATTTCTGTATCACCACTTAATAGGAGATGCCGTGGAGGACATCATTTCCTATGCGTGGGTGTATGTACGTGCGTATATAAACATGTTTATTATGCATAGAATGTAACAGACTGCACTCTAGGATGGACTTTGGTGTAGAGAGGAAGGATTTTGCCAGATTTTGTTCTGAATGGATATGGAGGAGAAATAAATTTATTATTTTCTTATTACTGCCCTCCCCATCTTCCCCTCCCTGCAGCTGGGAGCCCTCAGCTGCTCTTTGCTCCGATGCCTCATTGCCCTCCAAAGGCAGGAATCACCCGCCTTGCCATGGGTCAGGACCAGAGCTAGGTGTCCTCCGTGCCCTTTAGTAGCCTGCACTTCCTTCTGTGTATAAAAAAACCCGACAGCCCACAAAGCAAAACGCAGCGCTGTGAGAATGATGTGAACCCTGTGAGCAATAAACAACAGAGCAACGTAATCCGGCCTCCCATCGCCTGATGAATGGCTGCAGGAAGCCGGCGGGGAAAGCAAGGGCTCCGTTTTCACTGTGATGAGAGCTGCCCCAGAGGACCAATACGGATGTGAGCTTTCCTCTCCATGGCTCCAAGGCTAGAGGCTTCCAATAAATAGCTCAGACTACAACTCACTTACTTACAAACAGCAGGGGGGATGGACAAGCCTGGTAGGTATGGGGAGGAAGAGCAGGTCATGTTGGTTTAACAGTTTCGGAAGCTTGACAGAGAAGAAAAGGTTCTGGTAGCTGTTTGTTTAGTGTGGAAAAGGCAAAAAGTAGCCGTGGGCAGGGGAAAGGTAATAATATTCCCCAAATACAGTGTTTGAAGGTCTGGCAGAGACAGGTCAGATGTATTAATTTTGACCCAGCGTGCAGGGTTGGCTGGACGTCCCCTGTAGCTCTCTGGTCATATGGATCTTGTAGGAAGGTATCTGTTGGTAGGATGGTGTGGTTGGGTTTCGGAGAAACCCAGCTGCAGCGTTCAGAGCCATGTCATCTGGGACAGGATGACGAGGGTCTTGCATGCTGCAGAAAAATCATTAGTCCTGGGGCTGACTTTACACTAAATGGGAACATGCCACAGAACAGAATCACAGCCTGGGTTGGGTGGGAAAGGACCTTTCAAGCTCATCTGGTCCAAACCCCCTGTGGGGAGCAGGGACATCTGCAACTAGAGCAGGTTGCTCCGAGCCCCGGCCAACCTCACCTGCAATGGTGCCAGGGATGGGGCAGCCACCACCTCTCTGGGCAACCTGCGCCAGGCTCTCACCACCTTCAGCATCAAAAATTTCTTCCTTCTCTGTAGTCTATAGATAATATATAAATATATATTCTTCTAATATATAGATCTAGTCTATAATATATAAATAATTCCCTTTGCTACCTAGAGGGCACTACCCACACCTCTGTCTATTTGGTGATGTCTTCAGGCCCACACTGAAAAGAGGCTGAGCTGGGGATGTCCCCTTTTCCTTCTCTAAATGCTTTTTGGTTGGCAGCCTCCTCGAGGTAGATCTTGAGAGATTGCACATGAGTGTGTGTGCATGTGTGTAAACTTTAGTTCATTACTTCTCACATACTTAGGGTCTTCAGGGTGATTGCAGGAGTAATCTTTGTCTCCTGTGGGGGGGAAGGTGGCCAAAAGCCACCCTTGTTGTCTCAAGGAGGACAGAGGTGAAAGCTACAGTGCTTATGAAGATCTGCCCCCAACTTTGGGGTTGGTCTAAAATAAATTTCAAATGCCTGTAACAGAAACAGTTAGAAGGAGCCCAGACTGGGGTTTATGGACATTTTAGCTGGTTGAAGTGAGAGCCCAGTCACCAGGCTTGAGAAGGCAAGCTCCAGACGGCCCTAGGAAGAGCAGTTCATGAGCCTTGGCTGCGTCTGTGCCTGCCCTGTGTGTAGGAGGGAGGGACATTGGAAGAGGAGCTGGTTTCTGGTTGCTTCTCTTCTGACGGCCCCTAAAGTGCTGGGGAAAAAAAAAAAGAATCCTTGTATTAGGCATGTTTGCATCACTCCATAAATAATGAATAACAAGAGTCAGGCTGAGCTGAGGCTTCCCCCAGAGGCGAGAAAGCTGGAGCAGGAGGCCGTAGGTTGCGTTAGGGGCTTTTCTCCCCCAAACTCGGTGTCCTTGCTGCAACTGAGCCGATGCAGGCGGCCAGCCCTGCCTGAGCCCGTGGCAGGAACCCTGTTTGTACTAAGTCAGCCCGCAGAGAAGCCCCTTTGTTATCTGAGGGGTTTGTGTTCCTGCTTTGGCTGTTTATTCTTTCCACTGCTCTTCTGTTCAGTCGCTGCCGGGACGAGGAGACACTGGGGAACGGGCAGCGCTTTGTCAAGGGCAGGAATATTTGGATGCAGCCAACAACAAAAGGAATCCCTGAAAATTATAGACCATTTCCAGAGTAGCTGTTTTCTCTGCCTGCAACATTTCATGCGCTTTGTGCTGAAATTACCCGGAAGTGCAATTAAAATACTTTAATGCTTGAAATCTGGAAATCCTCGGTCCCACAGTCTTAATATCATTCCTGGCTGGGAAAGAAGAGTGGAGGAGGGAGGGATTTATTCTCACCAGGCTGCAGGGGGAATTTACACCAGCAGTTGGCTGCAGATCCACTGGGATCAATATGCAGGCGGTGCCGGTGTGCAGGAGGAGGGCAGAGGTGCTGGCGCTGCCGGTGTCTCCTCTGCTTCCAAATGCAAGTGCAGCTGCTCTCTGTCTTGCTTTCCGAAAACCTGGAATAATTTTGTCTTGGCTTCTGTTGGGGGAGGTATGAAGCGAAGACTGCAATTCTGTCTCCAAAAGGAGGTTTTTTTCCTTCTTCCAGGAGCAGGGAAGCCCTGACCTTTGCATGCATGGTGAGGATGAAGCCAAGGCATGGGGTTTGGTTTGGCTCTACAAGTGGCAACCAGAGATTTCAGAGAATGCTTGTAACCCTCTGCTGACAAATACTGGAAAGCTGCGAAACATAGGTCACTATGACTGTCAGAGAAGCAAGAAAAGCCAGTTTGTTCTTCCCTTGGCTCATGCTTGGCTCTCCTGCACTTTTAGTGCCAGGCAGAGTGTGTGCACGGGTGTCCAGATGTGCGTTACCAAGAGAGAAGCCCTCAGTAAGCCAAGGAGGACTCTGCGTTGCAAAGCAAACATTCAGATGAGGGCTATCAGACTTCCCTTAAAGAGCTTGGGCTTAATTCAAGCCTGAGCAGCCAGGCTGAGGCAATTCGCGTGTGCTGGCAGAGGCTGCCCGCGTGAGTGATGCGAGCCCCCGCTACCTGGAGCTCAGCCTCTAAGTGAGAGAGGCGACAAGTCATCATCTGGGTACTTAGGAGCAATGTCCTTTGTGATCCTCTGATTCACGGGCGAGGAGCATCACATAACTCAGGGACACTTGCAAAGCCCTCTGGTGCCATCCTTCAAAGTTTCACTGCAGCGACTTCGAAGATTGACTCCAGGCAACTCTCTAACTCCGTGCCCGGCCAGACAGGGGCTCGGCTCAGCTCTTCGCACTTGGAATCAGTGCTACAAGACACAAAGAAGCCACAGAGGAGTCTTCCTGCCTGGGAAAATTCACGGTGATGGAAGTGTGGTTAATACTGAGCAGCAAAAAATAGAGAAGGCAAAGGAGAAGCTGTGGTTGATGTCCCTAAAGCTGCTCACAGCTCTCTGTGGCTGATGCTGGTTGATCCCCTGGCTGAGGCTCTGCCAAAAGAGCAAACGCCTGGCGCTCTCGACACTCAGATGCAAGTAGGAGAATGAGTGAGGATGGCTGGTGATTCAGTGTCCTGCGGCTAGAGCAGTGTCAAATGAGACACCCATCATTACTGCCAAACCAACTGGAAAAGCACAGACCTTCAGGCTATTACGTTGCAGATGCGGGTGTACCAGCAGTGGTGGCTGGGGGCTGTAGGCCTCCATCCCAGCATCTAGCTGGGATGCCCATAGGTAACCCTCCATATGGCCACATCTATCTTGTAGCCAGCTGCACCATACTGGTCCCAGCAGCTCCGGCCCATTTGCGGAGTGTGTGAGCACTCTTGATGCACCAGCACAAGACGGGCAAAAGATGTGTCTGCTGGTGATTTAAATAACCTGGAAGACTTGGCAGAAAAAAGCAGGCAAGAAATGGTTTCGTGGTTCACCAACAGCTGAGCTGCGGGGACAGCGAGCTGCAGCACAAGGAGGCTTTAAAAAAGGTGGGGGGGCTTTAGTGCCTTGAGATCCCATTAGCTCCGCACACCTCTGTGGGCATCTTATCAGCTGGGAAAGTTTGGGAATTTCAATCCTTTCTCCCTTTTCTATGCCCTAGTAGAAGTCGCTCCTGCTTAATGGTGTATTTATTAGGAAGAAATCAGCCAGACGAGCTGTATTTGGGGGACAGCAGGTTTTGGTGCTGCTAGTCCATGGTCACCTCATTCCACTGCTGAAACAGTCTTTACCCAGAGTATATGCTAAGATGTTAAGCATTTTCTGTAAAGAGCTATTGAGAGAGCTCAATAAGCAGCAGAGAGAGCCTCGAGATAGGAGTAAGTGCCTAGATTTTCTAGGAGGAGAAAATAATAATCTTTGTAGGTTGCAATTAGCTTTCAGATGGCAGGGGTGAAGCCACCTGAGGTTACAGCCGTGCTGCTCTTTAATAGGCAAATGAGCTATTTCTTGAGGAATCGCCTTTACGTGACCATTGAAACGAGCATCGCCTGCCAGCAGCACCTTCTGCCCCATGAGGAACAAAGCAGGGAGCCAGGTGAGATTGCCGGCAAGACAATGGGTTGCCTCCACGCCACGGGATGCTTCCTGGTGAAGTGGATATTGCCATTTATCCTGAGTGCCCTCTCATTAACGATTCCTTGTCACGTATTAAACGGAGGGGTCTCACGGGGCTTTCAGGCGCTTCCTCAGAAGCGTGCCCTGGATCCCCTGAAGCATTATTTGAGCTGAGCATGGCAGCACTTGTCAGTGGAGCACTTGTGGTGACATGTTTGAGAGTCCTAATGCACTTTTCAATTCTCCTCCGTCAGTCTCCAGTGCTGTCTTTCAAATTCAGATGCGGATTTTTCAGCCACATCCATCCCAGAGGATGAAAGCTGCTTGCTGCGGTCTTTGTTCTGCTCCTTGCCTTCCACATGAGCTGGTCCTGCACTGTCTGTGCACCAGCCCTAGCTCGTTTTCCTCTCCATTTTCCTTTCCAGAGGACATATCCTGGCTCCAGACACTGAGGACTGGCCACCACAGCAGGGTGAGGCTTGGTGGCTTTCTTGCACTGAGGTTGCATCCATTGGCAGACTTGCAGCACAGCTCAATACCTCAGAACCTTGTAGGACATGCTACCTTCCCAGGCTGGATAGGAAGGAATGAATATCAGCGTGTCAGTGACATTGGGGTGTGTTTCCAGGGCCTGCCCAACCTCCCAGACTGCCTTGGTCCTTCCAGGATCTTGATGATCTCCAAAGGACTTGAAACGCAATCAGTGCAAGGGAGACAGCTAATGAGGGAGCCTCTCTGTGGCACCAGCTTCATTGTCATGATTGCTATCTCTAAAAAAGTTGATTTATTTTCTGTGCTGCCTATGATGCATGAAGCAGAGGGCTGAAAATCTATTTTAATGCCACTGAGTGGTGTCAGGTGAATATGAGCTGACACAGGAATCCAGACAATTAGAACAGCTTCCCTTGACCCGATATTAGCAGAGGGTTTTCTGCAAGCTGTGATAGATGTAGATCCTCAACCATTGATTTTTTTGGTACCTGTCCACAAATATTATGATAAAGTGTTGGTTTTGTGAGTTGTTTGTTTCGGTTTTTTTTAAAGAGCGTCGAGCTACTGCAGCTTTGTGAAATATTGGTGATGTGGTTATCTACGAGCTAGCTAAGCACCGTGACACACACAGCGTTGGAATTCATCATGCTTGTTATTGTCCTTTTACAAATGACTTCACGCCAAGCAGTCAAAGCTTGGGACTGAAAACGCAGTGACACAGGGGTGGGCACACACCGTCGTCGTGCAAAGGGTCTGATTTCATCATTAGAGAGGTACTTCCAGGGACCATGGAAATGGCATTTTTCATGAAGCAGATAAGAGATGTGGGCTAAACACTGAAGTTGGGAGAGGACTGCAAATACAAATGTGACGGGAGGTTAGGAGAAGATATTTGTCAGTGAAAAGTAATAAAAGTGTGTCCAGAAACACTGGGAACTGGAGAAAGCAGAGAGATGCATTTTAGTTTGAGAAGCCTCTCTGATGGCTTCATGACACCCTTTCTAAGCTTGACTGAGCTTCAGGACTCACGGATTCTTTGCAGATAGATCCCTCAGCAAAAGGAGCTCCGGCAAATGGGAGCTGCTGAGCGTTTGGAGGAAGACAACCCTCGTTAAAACCCTGCTGTGGCACTCGCAGGGGCGGTTCTAAATGCATCGCTCTCTGCCTCATGCCGTGTCGCTGCGATTTCCAGGGATATAAAGGAAAGCAATTTGTCCTGCGACTCTTTGACCAACAATAAAAAGCTATTCTACAGCTGGAACACTTGGCCAGTGTTCTTGGTGCGGAGGACAGGTTGTGAGCAGCTGTGTTGCAGGATGGGAGATGGCATCATGGCGAAGAAGGTGGTTGAGGGGCAGTCATCTGCAGAAAGTAGGGCAGCCTCGAGCTTGCACAGGAGGCTCTCGCTGCTTTGTGTGCGTTGTGATGCCGAGGAGAAGTCTCTGCTTCGCAGGGGTGGCATTGCCAGGCCCTCTGAAAGGGCACGGGCCTCACGACTTTGATTTAGCAAATTCCTAATTGTGCAGAAGAGCAGATTTGTTTCCACACACAAGCTTTTAAGCTGTGATGCTGTTTTCAGTTGCTTGTCTGCTGCACAGAAGCAAAAAATAGGGAAGAGCAGCAAGTGGGCGTAACAGCTGGGTACCTGGGCTGTGGAAGTCCTGGGAGAAGCTGCCTGCTGCTTCGTTCTCCGCCTGTTGCTGCACAGATTGGATCTGAAGTTAGGATTTAAACAGTGAAATCCCTAGCTGGTGTCAAGTCTGACAGTCTGCTGCATGCTGTCTTGCTCTGCTTCATCTGAACTCCCCTCTCCTCACTTCCAGTTTGAGGCAGGGAAGCAGCCCTTGGGATGCTCCTTCTCTGTCATTCGGGTAGCGGGAACGCTGCTGACCCTCTGCTTTCTCAGGGTGCGGGCAACGCAGGAGGCATTAGTAGGTGGTGGAGCAGAGCCCCTGCTCGGAAGCTCCCCGTGTGACTGCAGCACAGGCTGGCAGGAGCTGAAGAAGAGTTGGAAGCTATTTCTGTTCCATCTCCTCAGAACGAGATATATTTTTAACAGCCTTTCAGCTGTCAGAGCTCACATCCAGCACCATAGCAGGGGTGGAGGATGGACAGCAATTTTCCCTGCCAGCATCTTTCGGGCTCAGTCTGGAGGGGTCTGGTTGTTGGTCCCCAAGTTCAATTCCACCGTTGCTGGCTGGGGGTTCACTTTAGGGCAGGCAGAGTTTTGCCAACAAATGCCAGATGCGTGTTTCTCAGAGAACAGTGAATATTTGTAGTTGTTCCGCATCTCTGGGCTGTGAACATGTCACCTGGATGTGAAAAACGTATGAGTTACCCCTCTGCAAACCTCCGGTCCCTTAATCTTAGGCAGATTTTTATTTTTTCCATGCATTTTGGTCAAGCCACTATGTAAATGAAGCTACATCTTGTTGGTCATAGAAATGAAAGGAAGGGATTGGAAATTCCTTGGGGCAGAGGCTGTCTTTATTGGTGTCTGTTGTAGCTCACACACATCCCTGAGAGGCAATGCCTAATAATTAATCGCTAAATAATTAATAATAATATGAAGCAGATACTACTCAGGAAGTAATTAACCTCCTTATGCTTACAGAGAAGTCCTATGGAATGGACGAGTAATTAAAGGCTCTTTAAACAACGCAGAAAAACTCCCACTGACTTCAGTCGGGGTAGCTTTAGGAATTGAGTCCAGTAGGATTTCCTCAGGCATAAAATAAAAATAACTTTGTTCCTGAAGGTAAAATTTCCAACTCTGATATTTTTGGTTGTTCTATAGAACCTGTGCAGCCTGGATGAATCATTTTATCTTCATTTAAGTTAATTTAGGATAGTTAGTGATAAGGTATGCTGGAATTTCCCTTGGAAAGCAAGCAAGTGGCTAATTCACTTTGGAATGGGGGGTTCTCACAACTTCATCCAGGCAATGTCATACAATGGGCAAAAGTAAGTCCTGGATGGCAAAATGAGTTTGCAAGAAATATCTTTAGGTAACATGATCCATCCACAAAGGCACAGAGAGAGAGTTGTTCATGCCTGAACGAGGCTTTTGCAGTCATTTCAATTTTCCCTCAGATGAATTCACACAGTCAAGCAGAGGAGACGGGAATTTTCTGGGACTTTGGAGCTGGCATTGCTGAGAGAACTGAAAACATCAGCTCCGAATATCGGGTCACACAACCACTCGATATTACTTAACGGAGGTAAGTCTCGCTGCTCTTGGTCTAGAAATTTGTGGGTCTCTTCTTGCAAATCAAAATGAAGAGAAGGACACAACCTCCCCAGACTCTTGCGAGGTATTTTTAAAGCAAGGTGAGTTCGAGCTCTGGGTTTCATCATTCCTGACAGCGTTCATCATGTGCCCCCTTCGAGGATCTGTGTCTCAAGAGCGTCTTGATGCACCGGTAGTGAACAGCGTCTGGTTTTCAGGATTCACCAATGTCCTCTGTAAGTCCTTCAATTTTTCTTTACCTTCTTATTATACAGGCTGTTCCTTCTCTCCCGATACCAGGTAAAGGTGATTGCATTCTGCTGCTTTCGTCAAACGCACGACAGAGAGTATGAGAAAACATCAGTCATTTTGGGTCTGTCTTTGGGGCTTTGAGGGCGTGCTGCCTCTCGAGAAACTTCATGTTTTGTCACCTCAGATGTACACGGCAAACTTGGAGGATAACACTCTCTAGTAGTGCAATGGAAAATGAAAATGCCTTGTGTTCTCCCGAAGCCACTTTTAATGGAAACTTCTGCATGGCATGACTTTGCCAGTTCAGATAACCCAGCTAACCTGCATTCCTGTCCCGGTGCTTGACTCCCGGCCATCCTGACTTGACTCCCAGCCATCCTTGAGCAGAGTGGCCCAAGACTATGCCATATACTTGCTGCAAATCTGGGGAAACCCACTTGTTCCCTGCACTCCCTATCACCCTTCACCAACACAGCTCAACCAGCAGCTCCAGGCTTGGCCCTGATGGAGACCCTGGTCCCAGCCCAGGGCACTCAGCCCTGCTGACTCCCCAGATCCCACACAAGGGAGCTGGAAGAAACAGGAGGGAGAGGATTGGGACTCAGACAACCCACAAAGGGCCACTGGAACACTAGTTGCATGTTCGCTCTCCTGCAATTTATGCACTCAGGAAAATCCTAATCTGGAGCCAGCTTTCACCGAGGTCATCTCAGATAGTAAGCAGCTTCCCAGCTGAGTTTTGTTAGCTGGGCGAGGAGCTGCACACCGCTGTCATGGCTGGGAGCTCACAGCCTATCATTCTATGAAATCTCTTAACATTATCTTTCACCTGCAGGGCACCGATGCTTCGGTCCCTTGGTGCCAAGGCCTCTGTTTCAGCGTGTCAGGGACCTGTGTCCCCCCAGGCACACGGCTGGTGACAGCGGCAGCCACTGTTCCTGCTAGGAGAAAAACATGGTTTGAACCTCCAGTTCCCACCCCTAATATTTATTTTAATATTTTGTTCTGACTTAAGACATTATTGCATAAATGCTCTACCACTGCCTGAGGGGATGTTTTAAAGCGTTTTGATTCCTTTATGTTGTTTTCTTTTTATTCTGTATGTCAAACAGAGCAGCTGGGAGCCTCGTGCAGACACTAGGAAGATGGAAAGGTCCCAGCATCACCAGGACGCAGCCCTCCCGGCAGCTGGCTGAGGAGGTGAGTTTTGCCTGGGGGGTAGAAGCAGGAGTATTCTAGATTTTGAGTAGGGAATCTCAAGTAAGGTTGCGTTGACTAGGGCCTCATGCATACAGCAGAAACGCCAGTGGTAAATCACAATGGAAATGCAATGAGAATAGGCATCTAGCACCAGCCCCCTCTTTGACTTGAGGCATAATTTTCCAGCCGTGCTCAAAGTAAATCTTTTCCTTCTCTCAACCCCAACAACATGCTAAACCTTGAGAGGAGGCCCCATCCTCTCAACAACCAAAAGCTCCTCAGGGATGGTTATTTTTACTATCCTCAGGCTCCCTGCCCAGCCCCACACCAAATTACCACACCAGGCTACCTAAAAGGAGGTTGTGGTGAGGTTGGTGCTGGTCTCTTCTCCTACGTAACTAATGACAGGACAAGAGGTAATGGCCTCAAGTTGCAGCAGGGGAGGTTTTGGTTGGATATTAGGAAGAAGTTGTTTAGTGAAAGAGTAGCTGGGCATTGGACCAGGCTGCCCAGGGAAGTGGTGGAGTCACCATCCCTGGAGGTGTTCGAAAAATGAGTAATGTGGCGCTTCAGGACATGGTCTAGTGGTCAAGGAGATGCTGGAATAAAGGTTGGTCTTGATGGTCCTAGAGGTCTTTTCCAACCCTAATGATTTTATGATTCTATAAATGTAGCTTTGAGCTTTTTTCCTTCTCTCAACCCTAACCATTGACTTTTCACCCCTAGCCACTGACTTACTCATAAGACAAGGTCCCCACTGTCCAGATACTCCGTATTTCTCAGTTATGGATTCTGCTATCAGCTCTCAACTTCCTTGGGCAGCATCTTTCAGCCCCACTGACACATATCTCTTTTCCTCTACGTTGGCCCTCACCCCAGTTGAGCCCTGAAAACAAAATCCCAGCATAATCGAAATCAAAGGATAGTCTACTGAAATACAAATGGTACAAAGTCAGGAATGTCTCCTTTTCTCTAGCATTTGCATGGACCTGAATACCTGCCCACACCATCTGCAGCATGGCTACCTTCAGCCACGGGTAGTTTCACTCTCCTTTGCCTGGAGAACAACAGAGGTTCAAAATATGCTGCTGTTTATCACGAGTTTCATTTCCAACAGCACCAAGAAAATTCATACACAGGAGTGTGGAGCCAAGCTACTTATCTAAATTGTTTACTGTCTGAAGCTTTCCGAGTGGAGGCGGGAAGCAGACCACAGAGAAACATCCCTTTTCCCCCACATTTCTAAACATAAGAAGGAATGATCTTGTCAAGGTGCATCACAGAATCCCAGCATGGTATGGGCTAGAAGGGACCTCTGGAGATCATCTCGTCCAAACCTCCTGCTCCAGCAGGTCACACAGAGCAGGGTGCCCAGGATCAGATCCCCGTGTTCAGGTGGGTTTGGAATCTCTGCAGAGTAGGAGACTCCACAAGCTCTCTGGGCAGCCTGGGCCAGGCTCTGCCACCCTCCCAGCAAAGAAGTTTCTCCTCCTGTTCAGATGGAACCTCCTGGGTTCCAGTTTGTGCCCCTTGCCCCTTATCCTGTCGCTGGACACTGCTGACAAGAGTCTGGCCATGGAGAAGGGGAGAGTGGAGCAGATAGGAATTTTGGAGGAAGCAAGAGAGGCGTGTACAAAGATTTTAGGAGGCCCCTGTCCAAAACAGGTCTAGAGCTGCTGTTCCGTCACTTTATAAATTAGCAGCACTAGGCATGACGTCTCTTCGGGACGTGGCTGCCATCGGGGCACGCCAGCATGCCGATAACAAGCACATTAGGACTCAGCACTCTATGCGTTTATCCAGAAGTGTCTTAGCGTTGCATGATGGCACAGAAACAAATTGTACTCGGTACCCGTAAAACGCTGAGGGCTGGTAGAAGTGTAATTACCGAGTTTCCAGCACGACTGCTGTACTGCAGCGAGTATGGCAGAGTTGACACCTTGGTGGAGGGAAATGAGTAAAATGCCTTTTTATTTCACCGATAGACTCTTCTAACTCCTGCCAGTGTTTGAAATCCTGATGCTCCCAGCAGATGTGGTGGCCTGGAAACTTTTTCCTCTGCCTCATTTTTCCCCTTCATCATCTGCGGACAATGAATTGCCACCCATTAGCATCCCAGCCCTCGTTAAAATAGGCCCTTTTATTTTTTTTTTCTTTACCAGAGTTATATATATTTAAAAAATTGTTCCAGTTTTGCACGGTGGACTTGTCATAAACATTTAAGATGTACCACAGTGTCATATTTTCTAGGCAGTATAATAGTATTCCGTTTACTGTTTCGCAAGGACTAAACTTGGAAATGAATGGCTTTATGAAGAGGCTAGTCTTATATTAAAGTTGATTGATTCCATTCATCCTCCAACAGGCTCCTCAGCAAAACAATTTCCCCTTAATTAAGCAATATGATGTAAATTACATGGTAATTGATTTAATAAAAATATATGATGCAAACTAACACAGGGAAAAACATCTTAAGGAACAACAGAATGATTCTCTGAACGGAGCAGGTAATGGGAAGACTACTGGAAATTAGGTTAGAAAAACAATAAAAACTAAGCTTTTATAGATTTTTTTTTTTCATCATTTGTTTCTCTAGCAGTTAGATGGATGAATCCCCTGTTACCTTCTTCATTTTCTACCGGTAAAGATATTTGAGAAGCTATCCCCCTTTTCTCCCTCCTACCCAATTATTAATCTATTTTCAAAAAGAATAATACAATCGGTTCTGATCTTAATGCTTTCTGGGGCAAATAAAAGTATTTTTCTGACTTATTTTTCTTCTAGGTGCCCTTCTGAGTTTCAAGTGAGAGGTGTTTTCCATTTCTTGTCCAAAACCCTATGGTAATACTCCTGTGCACTGCTGCACAAGTGTTGTTATGGTGTATATTACTAAGTGTATATATATATATATTAGAAAACCCATGGCATAATGTTAAGGCAAAATATCCTCTGCCTGCACTCCTCACTTCAAGCTCTGTTTGTTTAACCAGTGCAGATCATGGGGACAACCCAGTAAGAAGCATGGTGGTTCCCATGGGTGCTTGACTCTTCTGGAAAACATCACTACCTGGGTAAGTGCCACCCCTTATGGTTTCAAGGCGTCAACGTGTGTCTGAGGTAGCGATGGGTTCACATCAGGCAGTCTGGTTTTAGTGTGATAGTTGCAGCTCTCACGTCTGCAAAATTAGCCCAGTAGCCCCATAAGCACAATTGCCTTGGAGAGAGAAAATAGATTTTTTTTGAGCTTTGCTTTAAGACAAAAGTCTCCAACTGTCATTTTGTGGATGTCATTTGTTCTAATCTCAGCCAGAATAAGAAAAAAAATAAGCACAAATATAAAATGTTTTCTTTGGGTTTTAGGATTAAATTAAGTTTCTTTGGGAGTCCTTTAGGAAAACAAATACACCTCAACTCAAGCTGTGGCCAGAGCTTCAGATTTAGATCTTATTTTAGTTTAATTTCCTTTCCTGAAGCAAACCATCGGTCTTTCCTGGCAGGCAGTCCACCCCAACTAGAATATTTTCCACAGTGAGCTCCAGATAGGCAACATCCTAATGCAAGCCTTTAAAGAAAGAAGAAAGATCCAGGATCCTGATGCCTTTGATCCAAACAGCAAACAGTGATTTCTGGCCAGCCTTTTCCTCAGCAGAGTAAACCGAGGGAGAAGCAATCATCGCTTTCTGAAATCAGCAGTGTCAACCGTTGACATGGAGGAGGTTGGTGAAGAAAGGTTAGCTTTGGTGTCATCGTGCCATTAGGTCTGAACGGCTCTGGGAGATCACGGGCGCGACCTGCCATTCACAGCCCCCCAAGGATTTCTTTTTTTAAATGAAAGGTTGCTAAAATCTCATTGTGTATTCTGGCACTGCTCAGACAATGTGTTCCCCTTCCCCCCATCAGTCAGGAGAAGCTGAAGGGAATCAGGTCCATTAATGGAGGGCAATGGCAATTCGGCGCAGGTGGGAGGGCATAAAACATTCACCAGCCAACCTGCTTTGGCTGGTGGTCAATGAAATATTCATACATGACCTTCATCATTTTCACTTTCCATTAAAAACCTCAAGACACTGGAACCAAGAGATTTAAGAACACTTCCGCTTCCTGGAAATCGGTGTTTGAAAGAGAATCAAAAATATTTCTGTGCTCTTTGTGTTTGTGACCAGAAATCTTCCTCCGGACCAGCTCTGGTCTGAGATGCCGATGTCCTTTTTAAAGGATTTTGAATGCAACTGCGTGGGAGAGACGTGTAAGTTCTCTGCATATCCAAGTGACATTTGCCTCTGGAAATGAAGAGCTAAAAGGTTCTCATTTCAGTCGTACCCATTGCTGGGTTGTTGCAATGACCTCTCCTGCCCAGCAGCGTTCAGGAAAGTTGTCTAAGGTCTGAAAAACTGGAGCTACCTACTACACGAAGGCTGGCTGAATGTAAGGCTTAGGAAATGTGTCTTTTCCTGATTATCTTGATTCATGTTGCTGGGTGGCAAGGTAGCTGGTTTAAGCAGGAATGACCTAGTGATGTCTTATTCTTTTATTCATCAACTGATGCTCATAGTAAGAATATTTGTATGCGCAAAACTACCTTAGTGCTCAAGGACAACTTCTCTTCACCAGCGTCACCAACACCAGAGGCAACTGAACCGATTTACAACCAGAACAAACCACAACTCATCCATTCTTTGACACTCGGATGAAGACTGCTGCCTAGGAGCGATAGGAAAGGCGGCTTGGAGCACAAAATGTGTCAGAGGCTCATCACCGGTGTTCAGGTCGTGCCACAGGCTTCCTCCATGAGCTTTGGTAAGTAACCTCATTTCTTAATCTTAACAGATCCTAAACTTCTCTTTGTGTCCGTTGGACTCAGGGTTGCTTATTGCGTTGTGGCTTTGTGCGTGGTATGAGATGAAACCTGCAGTTAGTTGGAGATTCTGAGCCCATGGCTGGAATTTCACCCCAAGGCGTCTTTATGGTCATGCTCGTGTGTGAATGTTGCTAGTGAGTTAAAAGATGCTGCTCATCTGAGGAAAATTATACAAATGCCTGATATTAGTAGTTCTGGGTCATGCAGTGTTACGAATGAAGTGGTGTTAAGAGTTGGTGTTTGTTTCGTACATGGTAAGCCTGCAGAAGACTTGGGGCAGAAATTACAGTAGAAATGAAGATTTAAAAATTTTTTTCAGTGCACAGAAATATTTTGAGTCATTTTAGCTTGAAAACAATCACGGTCATGACTTAAATAATTTGCTGTCTCTGCAAGGTGCGGTGGAGAGAAGAGTCACTGCTCAGTGCAACGTGGCTTGCTCAGGGCTGCACCTCTGGCATGGAGTGGCCGGGACACTCCTTAGCCAAAGTCTTCTTCTCTGATCCACTGTGCAAGTGCTGTGACTCTGAGATGTAGAGATCAATATTATGTGCGTGGAGGAGTTTTTAATCCAAAGTGCTTTGAGTGCCAGGGATGGTTGTGTCACGAACACCTCGGTTGGTGCCTGCATGATGGGCGTGTGATCTGTCCCCTGGGGCAAGGTGGGGAGGCTGAAAGGCTTGCTAGGACACTGCTGGGGCTTGTCCTGGGAGGGAAGAGCTGAGTACGATGGCATGTGTGGCCGCAATGTCTGTCTGTACTGTTCCCCCATCGCTTGTGCTCAGGTTTCCTCTGGGAGGGAGGTGATTGATTCACTCCAGAAGGAACGAACCACCGCACAGGCACTGCAGAAGGCAGCAGAAACGAGCTGGGGAGAGAGAAAAGACAATCCCAGCTCAAATCTTTACCTTAATTGTACCCTGGGCAGCAATCCCCGCCATAAAGGAGAGCATTGGTCTCTACCCTTACTGTGACTGTGGGCCACATGACACACCAAGGGCTATTAAGAAATATAAATTGTCTCACATGATCACTACCCCAAGTGATGGTCCCTGCAGAAGAAGAGAGCAAAGCCTAATGGTCCCTGCCCCGGTCCAGTCATGCCAATACCAGAGGGTTTCTTTCCCTCAGCTCATCTTGCCACAGGTAGGAACAGGCTTGTCCATTGATGCTTTAGGCCTGATGCTTTGTCCTACTCCAGATCGTTGCAGAAACCAGCTGCTTCTGAACACAAATCCTCTCACTATGTCTGTGGGCCTTGCATATTGCAAGAAGTAGTTATGCTTCTGATATTTTATATTCTCCAAGCTGTAACTATAGTCCCAGCGCAAACCCTGATGTTATTCACAGGCAGGAGGTGACCCCCCCCTCTCTAAAGGAGCACATCACTTCACCTCTGCTCACACCAGCTGTCCTTACCTTGCTGAAAGCCCCACAACACTGGGTGCCTGATTAAAGTGAACTACAGAAGCCAAGCCCACTACATCCACTGTACCTGCCAAGAGCCAAGGGATCATTCCCTATGGGAAAAGAGAACCCACAGCCTTGGACACAGCTCCACCAGTCCCATTCCTAGCATTTTGTAGTCTCTAAAAAGTGTTGCTGTCCTTGCCATAATTCCAGTCCCAACTATATCCCTAACTATGGCAAGAGTGACAGTGAAAAGAAGGAACTGATCCCCAGTGCCACCTTTCTGCCTGATTCTGGGGGCTCTGTAGGATCCAGAAGGAAACTGAGCATTAGAATATATCTTTATCGTAAACCCAAATCCTACCACTGGCCCTCCCTGCACCCCAGGAAGAAAAGTGTAGAGGACAAAGTCTGCTGAGACAGATTTGAAGGGGTGCTGGGCAAAATGAGGAGTGACCCCATTTGCCAGCACAGACACGTTAGGCAGCTACTACCTTAATTACCTACCGGGTATCTCAGTCGTGACCGTTTCCCAGTGCTGGCAGTTGTCGTTCCAGGCTGCGATTCACTTTTTGGTGGGTTTGTCAAGGCCTCCTAGATAAAATAAGCACAAGCACATCTTGTCCATCCTCCACAACCAGGCTTCTCCTACCAGCATCCTGGTGGAGCGGGCAGCATTGGAAATGTTCCTCACCCTTGCTGCAGCAGCACGATGGTGGAGAGCTTGCCTGCAAGAGTCCTTTAGGTTTGTTGTTGGTACCATTTTCTTGATCTGATTTCATCCCTGGTTTTACTGGAAAATGGTACAAAACCAACACAGGACTAAAGGCGCGGCCTGTGAAAAAAACAGAGATGCAAACAGACAAGATGATGAAAGCTGTATTTTTATTTTCTTTTGTACTTTGTCTCATTCCTGAAGTTGCCTTCAGCAATTTCTGTAAGAAAATACTGTTGTTAGTTTTCAGAGTATTGCGGTAGCGTTCAGCTAATGATTGTGGGGAAATGGTTACAGAGATACCTACTTGGCCATGTGTGTATGTGAAGGAGAAATATGCCATTTATATCCAGCATCCTGTCCATAGCTGTATCCAGTTAGTATTGGAAGACTGTTTATAGACTCAGTCGTACTCTGCTGGTGCTAAAATTGATTTCTTGGCTGAATTATTTTGCAATAGGATAAACCCACTAATTGTGCACCTAAATAAAATTGAATTTTAACAAATTGAATGACTTTTATTTTGCCTTGGATGATAATTTATTGACACAAATAGAACTCCTTAATTAAATTTGGCATAGCCAGGTCTGCTGAGGGCACATTAAACCCTTTTACCATGTGATTGTAGTGCTTTTTTTTAAATTTTAGACCATCCTGATATTCCTAGATTAAATTCTGTTTATTAAGGCTCTACAGCCAGTCAATTATTTTGACTATGCAGTTCTTAAGGATCCCACATGGATTTAGCATAGATCTTCTGTGAAGAAGGGCTATTAATTTATAATTTCTCATTAAATACATCAGAGATTGAAATCCATTGTTGCTGTTCTGGAAATAGATCTCCTAATTCAGGAGGACCGAGCCTGCAATCTGTAAAAATGGAAGGAAAGCAAGGAGGACAGACTTATATTTATCACTGTCTCTCAGAGTTCAGATCTCAATAAAGCTGGGAAAGTTCGGTAGAACAAAAAAGTAGCTGCAGCATCGCCAGTGCTCTCAGGGAAGCTGAAGACCTGGGATTTCACCTACACCTCTATAGAGATAACCTTGTCTAGAAGAGGAGAAGCCAAGGAGGTGGTCCTGGCCTCTGCAGCAGGCAGAGCAGAGTGATAATCCTTGTACGATGGGGCCCTGGATCCATCCAGGACACCAGAGTTGGTCCCTGTGATCTGCTTTGTGGAGTGCAATGGAAGCTTGGATCAGAAAATAAATGTCCATTAAAAAGCTTGAACCAGAAGTAAATGTCCATAAACCTGTTTACACATCAAAGAATAAGAGTGAAGTGACTGATGGACTGCTCTGGACAAACCTCAAGAGGTCTCCACCAGCACCTCAGATCTGCAGCAGTGAGCACTGCCAACCCCCTGCTCCTTGGAGTGCTGTCACTGTCACCAGACAAGCAGCTGAAGAGCTAAGAGCCCTTCTAATAAAAGATTAGCAGATGTCTTCTTGCTCATTAATAGGCCTGCAAGATCAGAGAAGGGGAAAAAAAAAGCTTTAAAATGGAGTTCCTCACTTCATACTTGGGAAAAGAAGACAGGGTTTAAATTCTGATTTTGTTATTGTGCTTCATGCAAAACAGTGACACTTTTTTTCTTTATTCCTGTATCCACTTTATGTTTAGATCCTGTGTTCTACAAATGCACATTGGTATTGCACCCAGATATTTGCATTCCAAATACCCCGAGGAAAAATTGCAGCTAAAACCAGCCATGAAAGAAAGATAGAAGCAATCCCAGGCTGTACCCACCAGACTCCAGTTAAGGTTTCCTCCCTTGGTCATTTCATAAACATATTACTCAATGTTTTCCAAACAGTGAAGTACCTTGTTTACTTTCTGTGGAAAAACCAACCAGACACAAACCCTGGGTGGCTTTGCTGCAGCTTGGCTCTAGGAATGGCCTCGCTGGTTTGAAGGGATATTGCCCAAGCAGGCTAGAAGGTTTGGAAGCCTTTTCGCTGGGTTAAATAGAGCAGTAGGATTTGGGGGCTGTGCTAGGTTTATTCACACATAAACACTGTGAGGTGCTTGTGGGGGGGTCACTGGTTCCTGCCATCTTCTGCTGGTAGCATCCTCCCTTGCTTTCTACAAGTTGATAACTTCGTCTTGAAGTCTGTTGGGCTAACATTTTTTTTTTTTGTGCTCTTCACTGGCTTCCCTTTAGTGATCCAGCGGGTGGAAAGCCTCAAGCAGCTGAAAACAACCTCCTTAGGTTTTCAGAATGAAGCTAATAGCCAAGGAAAAGCACAACTTCTTCCCTCCTTCACCCATCTGGTGCCTGCTCTGCTGGGGTGAAAGCTGTCAGCGCATAATCGGCTGGCAGGGTGGTGGTGAGGGAGGAATTAATAGTTGTATGACTTTAAGAATGTTTTTCTTCCCTTGGTTTCTGCTGTATTTTGAAATGGGCTTGTGTACCTGCAGCTGGCAACAGAGATGGGGGAGAAGGAGGCAGGGGTGAGGAATGAAACCATAAACAAGCCAGCCCCTTGTTGTGAGCCTTCCTACTTTGACACATGCTCATATTTTTCAGAGTGCAGCACATCGAAGTTGATTGTTTTGGCTGCTCTTGCTTCTGGTTCTTGGCTTCTGTCCTGGCTTCTGGAGTACTGGGAAGAGTCCACCCCCTGCCAAGCTGGCAGGGGAGCTCACCAGCATCATCTGCCCTCTGAAGAGCTCCTCCTCCACCGAGCACAGGGCAGAAATGGGGGCTCAGGTGAGGTGGCAGGGCTGCCAGCTCCCTCTGGGGCTTTCAAGGGGTGGCACAAAATGGATATGGAAAGCCAAGGCAGATGCTCAATGCCTTGTTTTAAAAAAAGGAGCAATTAAAGAACTTAATATAAAAGGGGGTGGTGGGAGCCAAACAAAACACGTTATTTCCCAAACAGGTAGAATATAAAGTTCTGGAAATTTTCTGAAGGTATCTCAACTGTAATACCTGGGACAGATTTTTTTTTTAACTTTCCGCCGGCACTCAGCATTTTCTTCTCTCTCTTTCAGATCTGTCTGCTCACCTGATTCTCTCTGTGGCCTGTTAACTCTGAAACTTACTGTTGTCACGGCTAGAGTGCTGTGTCCTGCTTTGGACGCTGCACCAAGAAGAGTGAAGGCTTACTGAAGAAGGTCCAGGATTTTGCTCTTCCTTTTTTTTTTGAACTTCGTGAGATTCCTGCCAGCCCATTTCTCCAGCCTGTTTGAGGTCCCTCTGGATGGCAGCATGACCCTCTGGTGTATCAGCTGCTTCCTTCAGGTTTGTGTCATTTGCAGACTTGCTGAGGGTACGCTCTGTCCCAGCATTGAGACGATTAATGAAGATATTAAACAGTCCAGGCCCTTGCATTGGCCTCTGGGGCTCACCACTGGTGAAGCCTCCAGTTGTCTTCATGCAGCTTGATCGCAATCCTTTGAGCCTGGCAGTTCAGCCAGCTTTCAGTTCATCTCACTGTCCACTTCTCCAGCCTGTGTTTTCTCCGTTCTTCCTCATATAAGCTATTTGTCAGCTCTGTAGTGGGTAGGACAAGAAGTCATAGCCATGAATTGCAGCAAGAGAGGCTAATATTAGACAAAAGAAAAAAGCTTTCCAGTGTTGGTGACAGTGAAGCACTGGGACAGGCTTTGTGAGGAAATGGTAGCTGGAGTAGATGAGCTATTAAGATCATCTCCAGACTTTTTTCTCTTTGATCCTTAATAACATTTACAGAAACATCAATGGTATTTATCCCTCCCACTGAGCTAGAGTGGGTCTCACAGAGCTGAATGCTCCCCGTGACTGCTCAGGAAATGAGCAAGGAGTAAAGAGGTGGAAGGATAGTCTCCGTTTAGTGCAGACGTCCACTCTGAGGTGGGAATCACGTCAGCCCATCCTAACATCTCTCAGGTGTCTGGAACTTGGGCTGAGACCCCTTGCTCTACAGAAGAATTTATTTTTTTTTCTTCAGAAGTGAAATATTCCTGTGATTCCTATGAGCTGTGATTGAACTAGAGCAAGTACTTCGAGAGAAACTGTCCAACTTGATCGTAGAGGGCGAATGTAACGGGACAACCCATCATGTTCCTCGGTAAGTTGTTCCTTCTCTATTAAATATACGTTACTCATTCTTATTTGTCTTGGTTTGGGTCCTGACAGTCTGGCTTATTTCAGGTATGCTGGTAGAGAGGAACACAGATCCTAACTCTGTTCCCTGGGCACGGGACTCTGAGCATCACTAGAGGCACTGCAGAGATTTTTAATTTATTAAGCTAACTCCCTTGAGCCCTAAAGCCATGGGTGAGCCAGGAGGCCCAGGTTGTAACTCTTGATTCTGGGCGAGTGCCAGGGCTGTGACCTGATCTCACATGGAGGTGCAGGCTGCCTGCCCCTGCCACCACTCGCTCTGCTCTGCTTCTGCACCAGAAAAGCCTGGGGGAACAGGCTGGGCAGAAAACCTCTTCATCTGTCTGCCCAAGAGAGGTGGGAAGAGGACGAGGACCCTGTGATGTACCGCAGGATGTGTACTGGAGGTGGGCTGGGTGGATGCACAGAGTATCTGTCGCGGTCGGGCGCGCAGGGGTCCGACCACCACAGTATCCCATGCCAACAAATGCTCAGTGATCTGTGGACATTTTCTCAGGCTCATCACTGGACCCTCTCTAGGATTTCAGCCTTGCCCTGTGGACCCTTCTCCAGATGCACTGTCCCAAGGTGGGTCATGCTGGTGCTGAGCACAGCAGTAATGAAACTTCCTGAGGTAAAATGACAAGCAAATGTTCTGCGGTTTTCTCTCCAGATTTGATTTTGATTTCATTTGAATGGTTCTGTGCCTAATTGCTTGCCTATAGTGAAAACTTAATGTGTTGATTTTCCAGGGGCTACAGAGCAGCACTTGGAGAACAATCAGTCAGATGTTTTGTCACATCCCAGGCAGCCCTAGCAGCATTTGCCTGAAATGAAATGTAGCATCTCTACACTGCAGGCAATATTTTTGCTGATGATGCTTCTGCATATCTCGCTAAATAAAAATAGATCCCTCCTTTTTTTTGGTTTAGACATTAGTTAAAAGCAAACCCAAAACCCCACTTGCATTAAGATAAGGCGGTACTGAACTGGGAGCTGAAGTTGTCCTCCACATTTGACCGCGGTCACATCAGGTCCCAGACTTGATCCTGAGCCATCTGCTAATTGCTGCGGTTTTGCAATTGTATCTCCCAAAGCTAATTTAGTTTGGAAGAAGCTGTTGGAACATGGATTCATCCTTGGAAACCACATAGCGTCTCTGTTAATGGGCACTGCAGATTGCTAAGCTGCTCCAGCCTGCTTTGCCACGGATAAACTCAGAGAGCGTCCTGCCTTGTAAAGACGTTGAGTAGCTCTGGAGGATGCTGCAAGCTAAGGGAAGCCCTGAGGCCCTCTCTCCTTAATACTAGACTCAAGGGTTGTAGAGACACCGAACCCATGGGCATGATGGGCAAGCCCGTATCAGAGCATGCCAACAGTTCGCCTGCCAGCACGTGGGCACAGCTTTGTCAGGCAGTTATGGGGCACACGGTCAGGGTACACCATGCTCCAGAGGTTCCTCTGTCCCACAGCTGCCAAAGCCTAAACTGCAGCACTGCTCTGCACCCCAAACCGCTGCCAGGCATGCTCAGAAATGGCTGGGGCTAGATGCAGAGCATGGGCAGAGCAAAGTGGGATGTTCAGATTGCTGAAAGTCTGCGTTAGTCCCTTGGAATGCAGCAGCAGCACCAGCACAACATGTTCCTGGTGCTGCTCTACCAGCCTCCTCGGGGGCCTCTGTCCTAGACACAGCTCTGTCACAGGTATTAGGAACATCAGACTAAACAAAGTGTGATGGAAAGATGGGCACTGTTGTGTCATCACCTTCTGGTGTTACAACTGGTGCTCTTATGATCTCCATGACTCTGATGCCCCATTTGACTCAGTCTTTTAAGGTACTTGTCCTCACGACACCCAGGTGAGGTAAGGGAAGCGCTGCAGACGGGCACAGACACCATGTCTGTGTTAATAATAGTAACAAACATTCCCAGAGCTGCTGGGTCCCCCCGAGGCCAGAAGCACCATGTAGGCTGTAACAGGGTCATTTAGGTTTCTTGGGCAGAGGTGCACCCAGAGAAGCTACGTCTCATTTTCCTACAGATACTGCTTCCTCTCCCACTGATCTCAGAATATCCAGACACTGTAGGTAAGCACTCAAATATTTCTATAGACCTTGGCCCAACATGTGGCTCACCATCGTTTGGGAAGTCTATGACAGAGGAAGAACCTTCCCTTGAGTCAGTCCGGCTGCTGTACTCGGGCTGCTCACAGGGGTGAGGCAAGGTGGCAGAAATGGGCAAGGTGGGACCTGTGCTCATCGTGCAGTCTGCTCAGGGCAAGGGTCTGTCTTTCCTTCCTTTGTCTGCAAAGCACATAGCTGTGGCCTTGTGTAAATAATGCATGACATGCACAGTCATATTTTCTACACATCCCTGCCCGCACAGATGGCTCCATGGGAAAATGTCATCGCTGATCATTAACAGACAACAAACCCTTCCATTCCCAAAATAAATAAGTGGTATATTGTTGGCAGTTGCAGAGCAGGACCCTGAACGGGGTGAGGTTTTTTCCCCCCTCGTGTAGGCACCTTCAGCAAATGGATTTGATAAACCCCGGCTCCAGACATCACCTTATTTCAAGTTCAGTTACCTAGGAAACCGCAGCATGCTGCTGGGACGAGCTGCCCACCCCAGCTCCTCTTGGAGCTGTTGCACACATCAGCTCTTCCTTCAGGAGGAGCAGAACGCCGCGGATGCCGGCTTCCAGCCTCCTTCTGCAGATAGGAGCGGTGCGTGCGTGCGTGCGGGGAGAGGCACGCGGCTGCGGGTGCCCGTGGGAGGGAGACACATTATCCACACCTACGCCCGCGTATTAAAAATTGCTCACTTAGCTCTGAGACCACGTGTAGATGCTGGGGCTATCTATAGCATGTGAATGTATAGATAGATGGCACTAGCTGCGTGCAGCGTACGCACACCCCTACGCAGGGTGGCTGGTGGGTATGTGTGTGCTTACACGTGGAGGTGCTGCTCCTCACAAAATGACTGGAGTTGTCAGGGCTTCCACAAAAGGGTGATTTTGTTTGAGGATCTGAGATAACGTGGTCTGGTGGGCTGTCGTGGTTTTTTTTCCAGAGGACTCAGTTGTGGAAGGGGAGTTTGTCTGCTTTGGGACAACAAGGCCTTCACACTCTCTGCTCTGCATTTTCTAAAAAATAAGGTCCTTGGAGAGCAGCTCTAGCATGTCACAGTGGTATTTGCAAAAGAGTTGGATGGTAAGAAGCCCAAGCACCTGTTATTTTCTGAGATGCTTGATTTCTAAGTGACCCTGCTTTAGCAGGGCGGTTGGACAAGCTGATCTCCAGAGGTCCCTTCCAAGCCCTACCATGCTGGGATTCTGTGAGTTTACCAGATTACCACCATGTTTCCACAACAGCAGCGTGTCTCTCCGGTGTATGATATTTGGGTGCACAGTGACCAAGGGACGTGAGAGGCTGGAGGTGGAAGGGTACAAGTGAGCAGCTGGAAGGGAATCCCATTCCCTTCCTTGCACCAGGAGCATCCCTGGGGATGAAACACCATACCTAGTCAACTCATCTACTCCTGTTTAGCACAGATAACACTGACTGGAGCTAGTTCTTACTTAGTAAACAGCCCTGACAATGAGAAAGGCCTTTTCCCCATGCTGTCATTCAGCAATTTCCCAGAGACAGCAAATGGTTTTAATGTTGTCTTTTACGGGAATGTGGAGCCCAATGTGCATCTCACAGATGGGAAAATAAAATCTGCTGTGCATATCTCTGATTAGTTTGCTCAGTGCCATAACTCATGCAGCCATCTGCAGGTATCGGCAGCCCTTTTACCCGGTCTTTCATCAACAACAGATATTGTGGCTGCTCTGCTAGAAAGGAAAACATATCTTGAGGAGGTGGAAATGGTCAGAGAGGCTGCCCTGAGGTACCGTGGTAGGAGATGTGTTGTCTGGGACACAGTCTATCCCGATGGATTTTGAGGCACAATATATGTCTTGTTTTATTTGCAGGAGATCACCATTACCTGTTCCTGTTGCTACCGTGTTTGGGAGCTCGGTGAGTAACAGGGATAACAAACTCACAAGAAGAACAGGAGCTGGAATCCTCCTGCCCTTCTCTGCCTTCTCCATCACCTGCATCTCTCAGGTAAGGAGCAGCAGAAGAACTCCAGGGTATGGGCTGGAGCAGTGGCCTCCAAACAGGGAGCAGGGCTGTGTCTGGCTTCTCCTCCAAGATCTGCCTCTCCTTCTGACCTGCCTGGACTCAGCTCACCATCAGCGATGCTAGCGTAGCAAGCATCACAACTGTTGTTTCTAGGTAGACAGTCAGGTAGATACTTGAAAGTTCCAGTTCAATGACTGAGAAACCTTTATTTTCATCAGCCTCTCAGCACTGGTGTTACTGATATTTATCTGGCATTGCTTGGTCTGATGTAGAGTCTTGTAGCTCCTTGTTTCTCCTCTGTTAATTGTTGCATATAATTTTTACAACAAACTTGGCTCATGTCTATAATACATGTGTGTGTATACATACAGACATACAAAGACCTGTATATATATTTATACCCATGCAGGTACACTCAGAAGAGCCTCAGTGTATGTTTCAACCTCCTAAATAGCTAATATGGAGATGATAGACAGGTTTCCTCTCATCCACTACCCCCAGGGTGGAGCAGGGCATTTTTAACAGCCCTGAATGATGCTGAAGGAGGGAGCAAAAGCCTATCCAGATCAAAACCTCTGCGATTCATCTTCCGCTTCCTGGGGCAACGATTCACGCGGCTGGGGACCTACTTTTATGAATAGATGTTCAGAGAAAGGGTTTTGGCTGCGGCAATTGTATCAGTGCCTGGGACTCTTTCCTGGAAACTTTTATATGTGTCAGACGTTTCGACTGAGTTCCTGTGTTGTTCTGCGCAGCAGCACCTCCAGAAAGGTTTGCTTTCCTGGCTCGCTGTCAGTCACTGATCTTTGATAGTTGTGCTCTTGTGTCCTGGAGGATGTTGTGTTTGCTTGGATGCATTTCTCATTTGCAGTCCTGAAAATGATGAACGGAGAAGCTTTGGCAACAGCCAAACTTGTGATAATTGTCTGAGCTGTAAAAGCTGCTGGGGCCTCACAGAGATGGTGGCAGCAGATGCATCTGTGCCTGTGTTACCCTGCTTTCCCAACATCCCCAAAGCTCGGCTGCTTTTTTTGACAACATTACAAAAGCAGTTTAGAAAGGGAAAAAACCGCAGTTAGGAGGAGTAAAGCATTTACTTACTTGAGAACTGGCTCACGGTACGGAGGATGCTAGAAAGGCAGAGGGCTGGCCAGAGGGCTGTAACAGCTAGGAAGGCTTTTTTCTCTCCAGCTGATATTTTTCACGACCTGTGCCGTACAGTGTGTCACCCTGTACAGCTCCTCTGTCAGGAAACCTGTGCAGGCAGCAGAAAAAGCCCCCAAACTGCAGCAGCTCCCGCACCCCACATTCACGGACTTGACTTAGGAGAACCAAGGGCGTAAAGGGAAAGCGGAGATTTCATCCCTTCCCCTCAGCTGGGGTCACAGTTGGCTCATTGAGCTACTGGACATCTCTGCAAATCTCTGGTCAGTGGCCCAGCCTCACCACAAGCAGAGACTCAGGCTCCATCCTTGGTCTGGAACTGCTGGTGTGACCTGTGGAATTGGTCCTGCCACCTCAAGAGCACCTGACCCCTTCCACACTAAACTCTTGGTTTCGTTTCTCTGTAACTTAGCCTGAGCAGAATACTCTTTTTTTTCTCTTTGGAAGATGACCATATGATGGACTCACAGGTCCAAAGCTGCTTTCCCCATTTTGGGAGCAATGCATTTCATTGGAACAGGAGCAGGGTGGGGACACCAGTGGAGGAGACTAGCTGTCTTCTGAGAGAAGACTGAATTTGTCTTGTTTAGCCTAGCAACGAAAAAGCTGACAAAAGCTAGAATTGCTATCTGCAAATACCTCAGAGAGGGAAAAGAGTTTCTTAGTCAGTTTAGCATGATAGAAAATGGTTTTAGAATGTCTGGGAGTTAGTTGAGGCTGGAAATGAGAAGCTCTTTCTCCTATCAAGTGACAAGGTCCTTACACAGGCTTCCATGGGGTGCTGGGAAGCCAAAATAACCCAATTATCTTTAGCAGCTGGTGAAAGGGAGCTTGCAAAGCCACTGCCTGCAAGAGCAGGACCCTGGATTGCGTGATCTGGGAGGTCCCTTCCAGGGCTGCATTTCTAAGACAGGAACTACAATTTGAACACAATACGTGAATACTGAAGTTGTAGATACCTCGTCTTGGGCGTTCACGATCACTCAATTCACAGGCAAGGCTTCGCTGCCTCTACCACTTTTCCCTAGCAGCGCTGTGGAGATAAATGTATCATTGCCTTCGCTCTGCTCAAGTGTTGAGGTGAGAGCGTGCTAGAAACATCCTGGAGAAAACTAAGTACTCTTCTGGATGGTCTTTTGTCACGTGTGCTGCGTATTTTATTTTCCTTCAAAGAAGTATTGGATAGTGGTGTATTTGGAGAACAGGGGTTTGAAAATACAGTGTGTCGCTATGTGATTGAAGCCTGTATTTTAACACAGAGTTTCTAAATATTCCTAAGCTTCTTTTAGCTTTTGCAGGCTTGAGTTTTGAGTTCAACACAGAGAAGTGTTTGGCTGTAGTAGCTCTGAGGTGGCTGCAAGGATGGTCAGTCAGAACAGCTTTGCAGCAGTGGTGCTGTGCCACTGGGATAACAGGAAGTTTGAATAGTGGTAGGTAATAAAAGCTAACAATAAGAAAAGAGAGTTGATTTCCTAGTCAAATAGTGACTGGACTGTTTTGAGCTGTGTTTCACTAAACCCACTTGCAAGAGTTGGATAACACTGAAAGAAGACAGGGAATTTCAGCACTGATAACATTCTTACTCCTAAAACCAATTATTTTCAAGCGTGTCATCTACACTAGCTCTCAGTGAGGATTAACTACATGACAGGCTTGAACTTTTAAAAGCAAGTGAGTTTTAAATTATGAAAGAGCAGGGGAAAAAGGTGAGACTAATTTTTACTGTACAGAAACATGTAAAGTTTTGCCGTGCATCATCATTCAAAGTCTGCTTGCCATAATTGTAATGAGAATTATTCCCCTTCTCTTCTTTTCTTGACTCCCTAAAAAGAAACACTTTGTGATTGGATGGTGTAGAGTAATTTTTAATGAATCATTTATCATATGAATAGTTTATTGAAAATTAATTTCCCCCATCTAGCCCAGGGGTATTACTCTATTAATTGCTTTGCAAGCATTTAAGTATATTCACACTTCAAGCGGCATGGACCAACACGAGTTGAATGCTACATTTGTGTTGTCTGACTGGTGGGACTGGCACCAAGAGCTCTTCCTTGCAAAATGAATTTTTAACTGGGTTTATCCATAGATGCGACTTAGATATTAAAAATAGAAAGGTTTCGATCCTGCCAACTGTCAAGCATCCTGCCAACAAAAGCATTTTAGTTTTATTCTGATTTTTTAGCACCCAGTAGCTCTCCAAACCTCATAGACATGTCCTGAACACTGCAAGTTAAATGTGTGCTCATCGTCTGCTTGGTGGTGAGCCCAGGTTTTCAGGGCTGCAGAACTGAACTGCCAGTTCAGAAAATAAAGTCTTTCCTCCTTGATTTTTCTTTTTTATTTTTAGCTGACAAGTGCGCCGATGGCGAGTTTCATTCGGCTTGACACAGATGGTCATTTCAGCTGGCGATCATCCACCACAATACATGTCAACCTTGGCTAATGACCTGGCCTCATCGATAATCGTGTGACATCTTTTCCACACTGTATGTGCCGTGAACCCATGAACCTCCTGTAATAACCTCTTCATGTTTTTAAATCCCAGGCTGCCAAACACCTGGCTACAAAATGTTTTTTTCTTCTTTACAGGTACGCACCAGCTGCTGAGTGAGCTTCCTGTGATGCTCCTTCCATCATAGCCCTAGGGGCTGGTGGGAAGGGACAAGGAAAATGCCACGGGAGGAGACATCTCCTCTGTCTCCATCCATCACACCATGCCAGGCCACAGCCAGTGGCCAGTCCTTCCCTTAGCCTTCCCCTAGACCTGAGATGGAGGGATGCTGCATTGCAGAGCTGTGGATTGGGAAAGGAGATCTCTGTGCACCTATAGTTTTTAAGGGCTCTTGATAATGATTATTAATGGTTCTTAATAATGAATTTTAGATCCTTATTTTCTCTACATCTTTAAGGATCTATAGTTTTGCACCCTGAGCTGCCTGATCTCTTGTGAGGAGGAAGTTCAGCCTTTTGTATGCACTAAAGCCTTAAAACCTGATCCAGAGTCCCCTGGAATCACAGCCTGGTTTGGGTGGGAAGGGACCTTTGAAGGCCATCTCATCCAACCCCCCTGCACTGAGCAGGGACATCTGCAACTAGAGCAGGTTGCTCAGAGCCCCGGCCAACCTCACCTGGAATGTTTCTAGGGGTGATAATCCATGGTTGCCTGATCAGACTCAGGGTTATATGACATGCAGGATGCCATCAGCTACTGTAGAAGTGGTGAACAAGCTGTTTGCAAGATAAAGGCTTGTATGGAGATGCAAGACTTCCCAGTCACTATTTGAAAGACGTTTTCCAGCCTGATCTTTCACTGGAATCCTTCTACACTGTTTACATTTGTTTCCATCACAGGGCTATTTGCCCAATAAATTAAACAGTCGATAAATGCGGTGGCCATAAATCTTCTGCAGCACTAATTACCTTAAAACCAAGGAGACTGCTATTCTGCCTCCTTTATTTCATCTGGTGGTTGTGTCAGGAGTAGCTGATCTGGCTAATAATCCCCGTGGTCTGTCTTCAACGACGACCCATCGTGGTGTCACGGGGGGAGAGCATATGAGAATCACATGTATGTAGAGTAACGTTTCTCATGAAACAACACCTTAATAACAAACAACGAGAAGCTGTGGGGCTTCCTAACCTGGACACCGCATACCTTTCTCTTGGCTGAGGTTGTTTTGCCATCGTGGAGAAGTGTCCTCTGGGAGCTGCCGGTGTGTGACTGCTGACACTTGGCAGTCGTTCCTCTACACGAGCCGTGGGGAATCTCCATCACTGTGCAGCCATCTGAACCTCGTTTCTGTCAGATCCCAAAGGCCTTTGCAAGGTTTGTTTATTATTAGCCTCATTTATCTCTCTCATGAGTGATTTTGAATATAAGGAATGTGGATCCTATTAAAAAATTCATGTGTTACTATCTAGGACATGGAGTCAAGTGTGGAGTAACCCATATTTCATCATCACACTATTAAATAACAGGAATTAATTTACGCCAACTAGCTAAGCACAGACAAACTAGATTTTGACATGTGGCAGAGAGCTGACATCTGCTAGATTAAAGATGTCATACGTGGATCCAGGGTATTTTATGGAAAAGATGAGTGAGTTGTTTCTGACATCACAAATTACCTTGTTGTTCTGCTAGGGAAGCAGGTCCAGTTTGCAGTGCCCTCTCTGAACTGGTGATCTGAACAGTGCAGCCCAAAGCAGGTGGCCGTAGATGACCTACAAGTCCTGCCTGTGTTTCTATGGTGAGTGTGCCTGTGCGGGAGGGAGTAGTGTTTGGAAAAGGAACAAGATTGCACATCCCATCACAAAGTATCTAGGGAGTGGAGTTGTGGGCTCTGTGAGCAAAGTCCCAGTGGTTAAAGCTGTACTTGGGGAGACACTGTCCCAAGTGACAGTACCAAACCCATCTCCACCCTTGGCTATGCATGTCCACCTCCTTGCTTGGGCTGAAAAGCTGTTTGTTAGATAGGGCTGTGATGCAAGTCAAGGTAGACACTGTACCTGCAAAGTCAGATGTCATCAGCCCAAAGGTCCTGTGTGCTTACCTCACCACAAATGAGGAGGGTGGGAATGGATGGCAGGATCTGGCAACATGTGATGCTGTCCACCCCTGTCTGCCCCCCCCAGCCCACCAAGCCCTGTTTTACAGTGGCCACTTCCACTGACATTCTGGCATACGAAGGTGAATGGTGATGGAGCTTTTGGGTCCACTGGGCACTTAGGTTGTTTTTTTTTTCTAAGAGGGGTCGTTACAAAAACAAAGGTCATTTAAAAGCACACGACTAAAAAAGCATAGCGGAGTTTGACCTTTGCTGTGTCTTTTGCCATGATTCAGAGCTTTATGTGGTGCTTGTAGTCGTGCTGCTTTATTATTCCCACTGCCCTGTTTCTTCTTCCTAGGCATTAAAACCAGCAAAGCTAAGAGGCACAAATTTTAGCTAGAACTGGTTGACCTACCCTTTGCACACAGTAAGGGCGGTCTTGGGTAATTCACGAACAGGAAAAAGAGACAAGGTCAATGATCAACTCATTTATTGTGGCCTGACCCCTCCTCCTGAGCCCTTGCACACACTGGTGTTTGGGGTTTGCAGATTGAGCGTGGATCAAGGGCTTTTCCATCACGGGGCCTTCACCTCACAGACTGACTGGCTGATTTTTAGTGGGCTGAGGAATGAGTTAGGGCAGAGTCTCACTCTGAGCAGAAGGATTGGAGCTCTCCATTCAAGTTTTCAGGCTACATCAGCAGTACAGAGATGCTCAGAAGAGAAACCTGCTGCCGCACAAGGTTTCTTTAGGGTAGTGAGAAGCCATCAGCCACAATAGCAGAAGGACTTAAGGACATTAGCTGTATGGGAGCATGGAGTTTGCCATGGGAAGTCCCACATAGATCAGAAAATAGTCCAGATGTGAGTGAGCTCTCAGAAGCAAGTCCGGTAGTAAAAATGGATGCTGACGCGGCTCAAAAAAGCAAGAGAGGAAAACAGTTCCTCTTGGCTGCTGTGAGGTCCCCTGGCTCCTTTTGTGAACAGAACAAAGCATAGTGGGAATAACCCCTTGTCCTGGTTTGGCTGGGACAGAATGCTGGGCCAGCTGTGGTCTGCAGGTCATAGCAGTTTGGAGTCAGCCGGGGCAACTGAACCAAGTTGGCTGCAGGTATGTCCCACCCCATGAGCATCACCCTCAGTATAAAGGAACTTCTCCTGCTTGGGCTCCTCCTGATCTTGCTCCTCCTCTTCCTTCTCCTCCTGCTTCTCCCCATCTCTAGAGGGACTTGGTCTCACCATCCTGCTCCTGAGGATGTTTTCCTGTTTATGTGACCACCATACGTTCACTGAGCTGAGTATAACTTCATGTACTTTATATTGGCGTTGGTGTTAGTTTGGCTGTTTCATTAAATCTGTTTTTATTTCAGCCTGTGGGTCTTCTCTCCTTTTCTCGATTACCCTTCTCTGCTGGGGAGGGGGCATCAGGTGGTAGAACAACTGCTGGGGTTTAGCCTCAAGTATGGTCTAAATATAGACACCCCTGCAAAATACCAGTGACTTAGTACTGTTCACCCTGCTCTGGTGCACTGAAGAGCAGCAGAGTTATTGGGAATGGAAAGATCTGGGAAAGCCTGGTGCCTGGAGCCCTCCTCAGAGACCCAAGTCACACACATACACACCTGGTAAGGAACATGATTGCATTGAGTTTCTTTTCTCTTCCCAGAAGCACCAGTTTCCTCTGGGTGCTTGTTCCTCACTGGAGATACAAGAGATTTGGTTCAGAACAATTTATTTCTCATCCGTGAGTGACTGTCTAACTGCCCATCTTCAGTCTGACTGATGAGAGCCTGTGTTTGTTGGCAATCTTCCTCCTTTGTTTGATGGATGGCTCTTCTCCATGACTGCTGCTGCCACCAAGACAGGCAGCACTCTGCGGTGAGCCACGTCTGCAGGAGGCAATCCATATGAGAGTGAAAAGGTGTGTTCCCCAGCTCGTTCTGCGAGGACAATGCAGACAGCATATCCCATCAAAACCCTGCATTGGTTTCCTTTGGTTTCTTTCCTTTTTGTTTTTACTGATAAAGTGAAAAAAAACAACCCTGGCCCAGGCTGCCCAGAGAGGTTGTGGAGTCTCCTCTGGAGAGATTCCAGACCTGCCTGGACACGATCCTGGGCCCCCTGC
This sequence comes from Eurystomus gularis, assembly GCA_013400335.1. Taxonomy (NCBI): domain Eukaryota; kingdom Metazoa; phylum Chordata; class Aves; order Coraciiformes; family Coraciidae; genus Eurystomus; species Eurystomus gularis. Next base: position 120,641 of record VZZY01008113.1, read on the forward strand.
TCTGGGTGAGCTGCTGGAGCAGGGGGTTGGATGACATGATCTCTAGAGGTCCCTTCCAACCCCTACCATGCTGGGATTCTGTTTCAAAACCTTCATGGTAAAATTCATTTCAGATCCCCTCTGTGAGCTGGTTGAAGGTCCTCCCCTAGGATGCTCAGCATACCCGTTTCTTTGTTCTCCCTCCTCTAAGATAATGAATCATCTATCCCAGGACTTGCCTGCACTCGCAAGTTATCACTGATTAAGGTAAGACACAAGTATAACATGCCACTGCTGCTTCTTAAGAGCAGCTCAAGGGCTGAGTTAAGCAGGAACAACACACTCTGGTTTTGCAGGAACAACATCCACGCAGGGTGTTAATCAGGAAGAGATGATTGGCAACAACTCTACGCAGAGGCGTGACATAGGTGAATCAGCCACACTCGCTGAAACCTCTCCCAGAGGTCTCCAGCTGCCCTTGCCAGTGGTAGGAGAACGTTTCAGGCAAGCGCTGCTGGAGCTCCTATGGATGATGTCAGTTAATACTGGACGTGTTGATGTCTGCACCGTGGTTTGCAATAGGTAAGCAGCAGTTACCTTCAACCGTTAGTACTAGTTGAGTGATCTGCTTGGCTAAAGGATGGCTAAAAATAAAGGCTGGTGTGTTTGCTGTTGAGCAGTCAAGCAAATTAAAAGGTGTTTGACAAAATGTTCCAGCTGCAAATGAAAGCCTACAGCTAGAGGAAACTTGTCCACAGGAGCTATGGCTGCTGATGGTGTTGCTCCTCGACCAAGTTGTTGGGCAGCAAAGCCACCAAGGAATGTTTAGCAGGTTCCAAATGCTCTCTTCTTGTCTTTTGTTTCTGCAAATTTTATTGAGTGATGCTGCCCTTATTCTGTAATTGTCCCTGCTCGGTAGAGGTGCTTGACAAGCTATATGGGAAGATCTATCATTGCATAACCTTATAGGCAACTGGCAAGGCAGTTCAGCTCTTGTGACAAGTCCTGCAGCCGAGGGCACCAGGCATTCCTCAGGCATCCTTCAGCAAGATACCTCTGGGGAAAAAAAAACCACTCAGAATTTGGCTTTCCTCTATTTTTCATGCTCTTAGCCTAACCCAGAACACTTAAGAAAAATTACTAGCCTGTTAAGGAAAGGAGTGAGGGGAATTATGTCTCTGGTCTCTAATTTATATGCAGGAGTGGAAAAACACTCTTCCCATTATTAAAGTTCCTGTGGGAACTATTCCAGCTTTCAGGCCATCCCTGTCCACTTTGTTCCTATTAGGCCATCACAGGTACCTACAGAGACTCATTATTAGTCCTATTATTATAGGTTGATGCAGGTTCTTCCAGTTTTCTTTTCTCCATGATCTTTTTTCTTTCTTTCTTTCAAAAATAACCTTCCCATCAATCCAACCCAGTATTTCACTGGTGTCCTGAAGTCTCTAACTCAACCTTTACTTAAGCTTGAAGGTCAGCAATCACAGCTCCAGTTGATAATGCTGGGAACTGAGAGGACCTGCTACTTTTGAAAATCGAGCCCAGAGGGACTCAGAATTTCCATCAGTGCCGCAAAGCCAAGGAAACTTCCTGGTGGTTGTGTGTTATATTTGGAGTTTCACTGACCTGGAAAATAATACATGGAGTATATATTCTGTGTATTCTGTATTCTTCAGCTTCCGAGAGGTCATCTCCATCACCAAATGCAATTCTCCCTGCTGCAGTCAGTGTATTCTTTTTGCTCTAAATTTCTCTTCTAGAGCTATATTTCTCCAAAGATACAATGTGACTTGGAACTCTACTTCTATGATCAGAAGAGATTTTGTTCTCACTGTACTCTTTAACAGGTGCATCCAGAGACTAAGCCCATTTTAGGAACGTGTCAGAGGAAGAGAGCTAAAATGAGTTGCCAGAGCTGCTACCTGACCTTTAAATACATCCTCAAAGCTCCATCTCAGGGCTCCGCAGCCCCGAGGACTTTCTTTTCCCAGTGCCTAATGCAAAGTGCGTGCAGGTCCATTTTGACCCTGGCAACTCCGAGCAAGGTGCAGAGTCCACATGCCAAAGCCAAGTGCTGTTTAGCCAGAAAATTGTGGCAAACCCTTGCGAGTCACCAAGCAGCTTTCCTGTACACCAAGTGGAAATATTCAGGGTAAGCCTTTTCCTCTTGACTCTGTTTCCTCCTGTAGCTTCTGGAGCACCTTCTGTAAGTAACCTGAGATGCCAAAGTTTGCCTGTCAGTGTGAAAATACTAAAGCTCCACTGCCTTATGATGTGCTGCCAGGGGACACTATCCCTAGGACAGCGTTTGGCATCCAGAGGTCTCAGCTGACCACAGTTATGGTTGGTGAGGGGAACAAAGCCTACAAGGCAAGCGCAAGCACTTTAGCACTGTGCAACATTTGGATACCCCCTCTAAGCCTCATAAAAATGACAAAGTAATTGGGAGAGGGGCTTGGGGCATACCCTGCGCTCTGAGTGCACCCAGAGTTTTAAGTGATCCCCTGCCTTTGGCACGCAGCCATTGACGGGAAGGTCTGAGCTTTTATTTCCAATTTTCATTGTGTGCATGGTCTGCTGTAGGTGGGGAAGCTTGAAGAGCAAGGAGCACCTAAATCTAGAAAGAACAAGGCAGAGCTCAAGGGCCGAATGTCAAGTAATTGCATCAGGTGCAGAAATACAATTAGTGACATTATAATTAGTGAAACTAAATATCAATTTGTATGAGTATGCACTACAATGCTTTTGGCATCCTCAAACACTGGGTGATACCAAATAAAAACGGCTCTCTAATTTGTAAAGAAGCAGTACCTGAGCCATTAAAGCTCACTTAAAGGATTTTATTCCGTAAGATGCAAGGACAGGAAAGTTTTTAGTGCGCAGAGGATAAGTGCTTATAAATGCCAAGTACAACCATGCATCTATCTGCAGTTATTAAGGCACACAGCAGCTTTTCTAGAATACAAACGACGTTCATGGAGTAACAAACCCTGCAGCAGCACCACGGAAAACTTTGGTCTGCAGGAGAGAGGGGCGAGAGGACCCATCTCACTTCAGTGGCTGCAGGCACGAGGCTTGCATGCTGGTTGAGTCTGTTCTCTTCCTCTGGACAGCAGAGAGAAATGGGTACTGCTGGAGGCAAGCCTTACCATGTAAGTATCCATTGAGGATGCCTGGTGGTGATTTCTGTCCCCTACTAGTTTTCGCAAGAGATCTTGCCGTCTCCTGCAGAGTATTTTCTCAAGGATGCCTCTCCAATGTTGGCCTTTAAGTGCGAGAACCTTGTAGCCACAAGACAGTGATTATTTTTTTCCCTTCAAAACAGCTTCTCTTTCCTCTCCCACCTTCCCTCTTTCCTCCCAGTGTTTAGGTCCTTTTTGCTAGCAGGATGGCATTTTTTTTCCTCTGTTGCTAGGTTGGTAGCCTAGTTTCCCGAGGAAAGGAAGCTTATGAGATCACACTGTCTGTGCAAGTGCCAGTCAGTCCCTCCTAAATAATTTTTCAAGCCTGTGAGCCGAGTTTGATCAAACTTGACAGGGGATGGAAGTCCCAAAGGTTTGAGCTGCCTACCAGTGCTGGGGAAGTAGGCAGGCAGAGGAGGAAAACCCTGGGAGTGCATCCTCTGCGGAGTCACAACTGTATTACTAGACACCAGAGAGTCTACATAGGAGACAGTCGTTACCACTGAACACCACGGGAGATAGAATTTCACAGATTCAGCAGCTCACAAGATGACTTGATTAACGTGAGCATGGGCAAAATGTTCTTCTCTCCTTCTTCTAGAGCTTCCAGTTACAGAGCCACAGGGAGAGAGCTTGGGAATGACAGGGCAGGGCAGTGAATTTAGAGCTAATTGCTGCTGCTTCTCACACTGGTACTCATGTGGAACTCTGCTCGCCTTCCCTGTGACTCTGGTACCTCCATTTGCATGATCTAGTTCCCACAAAGGACAGGATCGGAAACCTCAGACCGTGAATTAATGCAAGTGGAGCAAGCCCTGAACTGCTGTGAGCTGGCACAGCTCCGCTGTACTCAGTGAAGCTGCTTTATAAAGGGTCATCGTTTCTAAGCACAGTGCCCAGCTCATTTTTCTTTGCATTTGTCTATATTGCAGTTGCTCATGGCAATTGGTTTAACGTGAGCATGAGTCGGAGCGTAAGCTAAAGACCATCAGAAGCTGTGCCTGGTGCGTAGGCTGGCACTCGCTTATTCCTGCTAAGGCTTTTCCTAGAAGTCAGCCACTAGCGAGCCTGGACAAACTCCTCACCATTCCCTCTTAACGCCAGCGATGGAGAAAACCAAGGTATCTGCACAGGTGGGATTCCAAGAGAAGCTGAAACCACTCAGCTTGGTGGGAACCTCAAACTAACCACAGCTGGTGTTAAAGTGGACACTGGGGAGTTGTGCCACTTTGTGTGTTCAGTGCAATACTGGTGTTTTCTGCTTCTCCTGCATCCCCTAACTACTGATGTGCCACATCTCTGATTTAGGTGGAGAGAGCGCACATCACTGACGCCTACAGAAAAGGGAGGGAAGGGAATTTTGATGCACAGCAGAACAGGGAGCTCGCCAGCGGCGAGTGGCGCGGCTGAAGATGGAGCGGGATCTCTGCAGGAGGGACAGGTATGGCAACTTGTCCTCGGCAGCCCGGCCGAGGGCAGAGGCTGAAATTTGCAGCCCAGAACGCCTGCAGCACAGCATCTGCATTAGGCAGATGTGCTACAAGGTTCTTTAAAGTGAGGCTTCTTCAGAGGGAGACGTGACCCACAGCTCCTGTGCGCCCAGGGCTGAAAGTTTTGTTAGGCAGCAGATCTGTGAAGCCACAGAGAAGCATCCTTTACCTCTTCCTTGTTGTCATTTCAATCCCGACGTTTTTTTTCGGATGAAAGCTAAAAGATCAACTAAGATGGTTGTAATTAATAATGCCTGCCTCCTCGTGTAGCATTTTTCACCCACCAACGACCTCGAAGTGCTGCTCCCATCTAATAGACAGTAGAAGTTAAGGTGAGGGAGATCAAATGAAATGTCTTGGCACCAGAACAAAACCGAGTCTTGCATCACAGGTCTGGTGAAAGGGACAAGGGCACCTATTAAGCCTCAATAAAAAGCAAAGCTTAGGACAATTTTCTGACATGTTGGATCCTTAAATGAGGCGTTGCAAAACTGATGTGACCAATCCTCTGCACTAACAGAATGTGTCCTGGATTTTTCATCTGACAACAGAATTTAGGGATTTCTTGGAATATGGGAGGTGAAATGGAGCAGTGGCTTTACAGGCATCATTCCTCCACAAAGGCAGCTTGTGCCAGAGGGCTGGAAAATTGGAAGTGCCCCGAAGGAGCGCAGGGATGGGTAAGACCTCTGGCACTGCCCAGTCAAACTAAAATGCGTTAAAATGAGTATAAATACCAAATTATCAGCTCACTGCAAGACATCTCCTGTTTAAGATGCTGCTATTAGAAGCTCTGACAAGAGAGGCACTATACTAGACATGATTGGACTCCTGAAGAGGTGCCTTTGGCAGAATTAAATTTGTGTATCTATATAGTCCTGAAGTAAACTTTCTGATAGTGTCTGCAGCAAACTAGGTGGCTTCAGGAGGGATAAATCTGATTAGAACAACTCCTATTAATGTCAGTGATATTTTTTTTTTCTTATGTTTTCTTCCTTTCTTCCTCCTTCTATTTATTTTTTCGGTTGGGTTGGCTGAGTTTTGTTTTTTTGTTCCTCGCCTCAAAGAGCGTGAGTTTGAATATCCTGTAGTTTCCCAAGGATATTCAGATACCACCCAAGAACTGGTGGTATTAAAGGAGGCACTGCCCATGCACTCTTAAATCTGCTGCTTCACGCCGAAATAGGTGCCCTGCAGATTTGATCTTTGATGCTTGAGAGATTTAGTGTGGTTTTTCACAGTCCTTCATAAATTGATATCAGAGGCAAGAAACCTGGAGGCGCAAAGTAGGATGCACACACAAGTGCTTCAGATTTTGGTGGCGTGAACCTGGAGTTCTTGTTTGGACAGCAGCCCTGTCAGAGGCAAAGCTGAGCATTCAAAATCCTTACCTGGGCAGGATGCCTATTGACTTCAGGGGATACTTTTTCCCAGAGAAGGGCTGTGTAAAGAAGGTCAGGACTGGTGACCATTGCTGCAGCAATGGTGTTTTTCTAAGGAGACTTCTAGCACCTGTGGGCATGGATTTCTGGTGGTGAACACCAGCATTCAGGTGAACTGATGGTCAGTCTCACCTTGACCTTCAGCTGGCTGTTTACATCTTTCTTTCATGTTTAGCCTGGAGAAAAGGAGGCTCAGGGGAAGCCTTCTTGTTCTCTACAACTCCCTGAAAGGAAGTCACAGCAAGGTGAGGTCAGTCTCTTCTCCCAAGGAACACGCGATAGGACAAGAGGAAACAACCTCACGTTGTGCAGGGAAGGTTTAGGTTGGATATTAGGAAAAATTTCTTCCCCAAAAAGAAGAAAGCCCTGGCCCAGGCTGCCCAGGGCAGTGGTGGAGTCCCCATCCCTGGAGGGGTTTCCAAGCCTTGGAGATGTGGTGCTGAGGGACATGGTTTAGTGGTGACCTGGCAGTGCTGGGTTAGCGGGTGGACTTAATGATCTCGAAGATCTCTTCCAACCAAAACGATTCTGTGATTCTGTATCAGCTAACTGAACTAAAAAACTAGGGCAGAGGCCAGAAGCTGCATTTCTGATCATCTGAATCATTTAAACCCATCTCTGTAGTACGTCCTGAAAGGCAAAGCCTGCGCCAGCGCAGCCTGCCCATCCATTAGCAAACCCCTGGCTCAAGAGTGTAGAGCTTTCAGTAAGATCTTCTAATGCAGACCCACCGTGGGGATTTGAGGACAGAACAGCCGGTAACTCACCGAGTACAGTCTGTGTCTCTCTCCCACATCACCTCCAGCTTTTCTTCTCGCTGGTGGAACTGTGCAGCAGAAGGTCCTCAACCTAAAGCAAACAAAAGCCCCATTTTTTGGGGGGCTGGACCACCCCTACAGTGGGCCTGGGGTTGAACCTGTCCTTCAGGAGAGCCAGCAGCCAGCTGGAAGCGTATTTGCCAACAGCACCATCGATCATCAGCTGCCCGTAGCCTAAAGCAACTCTTTCAGACAGCTAAAACTGCATCTGATTTTGTAACAGGCTCCTCTGCAGTCCCCATCACTTTGCCTGCCCCCCCTAAAATAAAAACAAATGAAAAACCCCCCAAACCAACCCACCCAAACCCCATCCTTTGCCCTGTGATGAAGCAAGAAGTGGCTCTGAAAAAATAACCTGATTTGCCACTTTCTCCCCCGAGTCCTACTAGCAGCAGCCTGTGAGCAGGATCTGCAGCAAAGGAGAGGGAAAAGCTGGTGGAGGAGGAGGAGGGAGGGGGAAGGCAGAGAGGCTGCGTACCTAGAAAGCCTGGGCTATTCCTGCTGCCCACCTCTGCGCCAGGCGGGAGTAACAGAGGGAGAATCTGGCTCTCTGGAATTAACAAGCTCGCTTTCCTTTAATTGGGGCCCTCCGGCACTGCTGTAGCGCACCTCATGGCACTAATTATTAATGAATAGGAGCGGCTGATGAATAGGAAGGCTGAAATGGCCTCTTGTCTCCTTGGGTTGTCAGCCCTTCGCAGGGTCTACTGGATTTCACTGGGCAGGAAAGGAGCTCCACAGGGCCTGGGAAAGGAAGAGGGCTGAGAGAGTCACCAACATGCTGTCCCTAGACAGTGCAAACCAGCCAGGGACCAACAGCACCTTCCTGCTTCTTCTGAGATGTAGACGTAGCCACAGGAAGGTCCTGCAAGAAATGGGGACTGCACCTTTCTTAGATACCATCCCTCCACGAGGACCCACCTCTTTGCCCTCCCAAGCAGCTTTTCCTTGGTTTTGTGTGTCCTGGCTCAAGCGCAGGCCTCCTCCACCTCCCCGTTACAGCCTTTGAGCAGAAGCAGGTGGGAAAGGGAGAGAGACTTTTTTGTTTGGGTGGGTTTTTTTCCATCCTTTTAAATTTGAAAAAAAAAAAAAGGACCGCTTACCACTTCAACCAGCGCTGGCACAGCCTCACCGAGCAGCCCGAGCCGGGAGCAAGGCTGCGAAGAGGTGGAGGTTGGCGGAGAGCAGCCGATGGCCAAGCTGGAAGGAGCCAGATTTCCGCGGCCCTCCGGGGACCGCGGGGCTGCGGTTGCTCAGTCGGAGCTGGGGACGGGAATTAGGGCAGGCAGAGCCGCAGTGCCTGCAACCCTCCCCGATTATCCAGCCAGCTAGAAAGGCACTGCCGTGTCTTTTGTTTCAGCTGTGGGTTTTCTCCTTGTTGATCTGCCTTTCTGCCTTTGTTTGTTTGTTTGTTTGGTTTTTATCCCTCTATGCATAATTTTTTTGTTGGAGTGGATGGTAATTTTACTGTGGTTACTGTCACCATTTAAATGCTTTTCTGATGCATTTTTTTTCCTCTCACCAGCTCATGTTTGGCCAGAAGTTAAGGGGTGTTCAGAAGCTTGAACCTCTCCAGCTCTTGCTCCAGCAGCCGCTCCCCGCCCGGCAGTGGGACCACCCCAGCCCTCTCCTGCCGGCCCCTACCGAGTGCAAGGCAACAGGAGGCCAACCAAGTACGCTCAGTCCCTTCCTGGGACTTGGGGCTTGTGCTTCCTTGGCCACAAAACAAGGCAAGATGGAGCAACCATCTCTGAGTTAAACCAGAAATCAACCGTTGCACTCGGGCTTCAGAAATAACCCCTGAACGAGGTAAAAGGGGAACACCCAGTGCCTTGTGCATTGAAGGGTTCTTAAAAAATGAACAGTGGGAAGAGAGGGGGGGGACACTTTGTTGGTTGCTAAAATTCTCCAAAAGAAATATTGAGTTGCCAGAGCCAGGGGAGAGCCCCAGTTGCCCAGGGGGAGCTCAGCCTGTGCGGGAGCAGGGTTTGCTGCCATCCCCACAGCCTGTGCAGGGAAATCCCGGAGGGGTGCAAGGCAGGTTTTGGGGCAGCAAATGCTTCCTTGCACCCCAGCTCCCCTGGGATGCCCGGGAGGTGTCCAGGGGAGGGAAGGGGCTCGGCCACTGGCCCCTTCCCGACCCTCTTGGCTGTTTTTCCCCGGTTTGCCCCCGTTTTACCCTTTTTCTCAACGGACGGCTGACTGGGGGGATGTGCTAATTACAGAGAGATTACCCATTAGTAACCCAACCTCACGTGAAGATAACTCAAGGTCACTAACGAGCTTGGGCATCGCTCCCTGATTCAGGAGTTTCCAAGGGGCACCCGGGGATGCTGCTGGTCCTGAGGGTCCCACCGGCACTGGGAGGAGGCTGTGGAGCCCCTCGCATCCCAGCCAGGGCTGTCTCTGCCCTGTCTCCTCGGGCAGCTGGCATTTCGTGCTGCGGGAAGTGGGAACAGCAGCGCCTGACCTCGTGAATACAGAGATGTGTGCAATGGAAAAAAAAAAAAAAAATCAATTTAGGTCTAGATCCTCTGTGGGGAGGGAAAATAACCCAAACCGCTTAAACAAAGCTCTGCTCTCCAGGGTTTTCCTTTTTTTTTTCTTTGGTGGTGGTGGTGGGGACCGAGTCTAGAGGGAGGGCAAAGGAAAACGAAACGCAAGCAGACCCGCTTCTGCTGGAGCCAGGCTGAGCTCTGCAGCCTCCCCCCTCCCCAGCCCAGCTCAACACACGCGTAATGTATTTTATCATTAAAAAACCAACATTGCTTCCAGTGGTAGAGGCGCCCGGCTCCCGCTCCTGAGCGCATTCGTTGCTGGGATTCAATCCGTTTGGGAAATGCAGATTGGCTCGCGACCCACTGTGTGATTTATGAACTGTTACGTTTGCTGTTGCTTACACATTGCATTGCGGACCCGGGGAAGGAAAGGGGAGCGGGGAGAGGGGGGTGAGAAAGGGGGGACACCCTGTGCTTCGGCAAAGGAGAGGCCAGCGCACGGGCGACGGCTCGGAAGAAATCACCTCAAACCCAATTCTCAGCCCCTGCCTCCCCATCACCCACCCACCCCCTGGTTGCCAGCTGGGGTGTAAAAAAAAAAAAACCAAACCAACAAAAAAAAAACAAACAAAAAAGGACGTGTTTACTCTTTGATGTGTATTTCTTTATAAAGGCATCAGGCGCCTATAAATAGCCGAGGTTAGAGCAGCTTCTGCCGCGAAATCAATACCCCGTCCCCCCCTTCCCCTTGCTCCTTCGGCTGAGCTGCCTTATTAATTATGAAAGGGCTCCTCTGCGCCCCNTCTGCGCCCCGGCTCCAGCTCCGCAGCCTCCTCCTTAATGGTGGTTGCTCCATCCTTCCCTCCTTCCTTCCCTCCGCGCATCCTCCGCCAGCTCCCGGGACACGGGGGTGCTGCGGTTTGGGCTTTTGGGAGGGAGGAGGAGGAGGGTGGGAGGA
>VZZY01008114.1:4879-20265 GCA_013400335.1 Eurystomus gularis
ATATTTATGGCTGGCGTTATCATGCTTCCGGTTTCCTGGAGGATTTATGCCGAATAGATTTATGGGAAATCGAGTTTTTTGCTCACTGTTTTAATAAGGCAGAAAAAATCATGTGGTCAGTTCACCACAATGCTACATTACCAAATACTTAGTAGCCTAACTCCATTTCTTGCAATTAAATGTTTACCTCAAACAGGATGTGCTTATATTTCAGATAAACACCTGTGAATTTCCTGATTTAAAATTCAGAGAGGCTGAGTAATACTTTCTGAAAACTTAAAATATAAGAAACCTGAAGTAATTATCCATAGCCAAAGGAATTAATTATAGAAATAAATGTTGTATAAAGTTTTATCTGTCTAAGAATAACAAAATAGTATAGATCAGAGAGTAGTAACAAAACATACACTATCTGCCATGGTCAAAATACATTTTCACATGTTAAAATTAATAGATCATATAATAAGTCTTAAACAAAATAAAATATATTTCTGAGAAATAAAGACAATAAAAGCTACATTAGGACAGCATCTGATTGTGATTTAAAATGTATTGTTAGGAACAATTTGGCTAACAGAATATGAGCAAGCAGTGTTCTCAGATGGCGAAGATGGCCAACATCATCCAGGCTTTCATCAGAAATAGTATGCTCAAAGGGACTAGCGAAGTCCTCCTGTACTCAACACTGGGGGGCTGCAACCCAAATACTGTACGCTTTCTTTAACCTTCCTTTTCTGGTTGACATACCTGTAGAAGCCCTGCTTGTTATTCTTTGCATCCCTTGCCAAGTTCAGCTCCAGCCATGCCCTGGCCTTCCTGACCTCATCTACACAACTGGACAGCAACCCTATAACTCTCCCCAGGATACCTGTCCCTGCTTGAACTGCCTGAGCAATTTCTTCTTGCCCTTTAACTTGACCAGCAGGTCTTGACTCAGCCATGCTGGTCTCTTCCCTTCCTTGCTTGATTTCTTACACCTGGAGATCAAGAGCTCTTGCATTCCAAGGAAAGCATCCTTAAAGACCTGCCAGCTCTGTTCTGATCCCTTATCCCTGAGGATCATTCCCAGGGAGTCTTACTGACTAACTCCTTGAAGAGATGGAAGTTTTCTTCCCTAAAATTCAAGGTCTTGACTGAGCTCCTCACCAGACTTGTATCCTTTAGTACTGTGAACTGCACCAGTGCATGATCACTGCAGCCCGGGTGTCCTTCAATCTTGGTTTCCCTGGTGAGCTCGCTTCTATTGGTGACCATCAGATCCAGTATCGCAGTAAGTAGACTGTAGAGAGATCAGTGCTGGTCTGTTCTCCCAAGTAACAAGTGATAAGATGCGAGGAAACAGCCTCAAGTTGTGCTGTGGGAGGTTTAGATTGGATATTAGGAAAAAGTTATTCATTAAAAAGGTTGTTAAGCACTGGAACAGGCTTCCCAGAGAATTGGTTGAGTCATGCTACGTGAACAGTTGAACTTGATGATCTGAAAGGTCTCTTCCAACCAAAACGATTCTATGATTCTATGGATAAATCTTTTACAGGCATTTAAAACATGTTTCTATTATTGTAAATATCAGATCTGTCCCTGCAAGACACTAATAGCATCCATATAAAATACTGGCAACTGAGAACATTTCTGTCAGCTCAGCCAGAGCGACCTGTATAGAATTAATTCAAGAGATTGTTTGTTTATATTTGGCTTTAGTAGTGTTTCAATTATCCCTACTATATAAATACAGGATCTGTCATACATTCTGAGTAGAACAGACAATGACTAATCCAAAATAAATCTTGCTCTTGCAAAGTTAACTTATCTGTATCTGAGCAGACCTGAATCAGCAGAGTGAGTTTGTACTAAATTTGAGTGTTGTATCACGTGCCCTTGGCTTATATAACTTCATGCCAGCAATGCTAAAATCAGTTTTGGTGTGTTGGTGAACTATGAATATAGGATAATTTTGCATAGCTATTTGTCCTTCAAAAATGAAGAAGATATCTGAGTCTTTTTGATCAGCTCAAGAAATAAAGCTTCAGAAGGAGTTATGGTTTAGAGATACAGATTTGCTACACGTGTTCAGAGGATTGTGGCCTTCCATTAGTTAACTCCCCACTTCCTCCTTTAGCCTTTCCATTGCTTCAGGACTTCTTACTGCATCCCACCCATTCCATTCCATGCCATCCTGGCCATCTTTATAACGATGCATCTGACCTTGGTTTCCAGGTTGACAGCAACAATGAACAGTGTATGAAAACACAATGACAGCTGACAACACAAATTAGTGTAAAATGCAGTGTATAGGACACATTACCTATTCAGTAGGTAGTATGACAATAAAAATAAAGTTAGATAAATCTCTTCATTGTGAAAGAGATACAAGACTCTTCCATTCAGTATGGACCTAACCGTTCACCTTGTATGAGATCAATTATGTCACCTTTAATCCACTGGCAAACTGGAAGCAAAATTTGATAGTGGCTTGGTGCTACACATAACTAGCTTGTCAGGTCTACCATACCTCTATGTATCTCTGCTAGTATTCTATCATGAACAAATACTGTGAAATCTACAAAATTTGTTATCACTGATTCAGAAGGAGAAATACAGGGCTTCACTGGGATGAGATTTTCAAAACATTAGAACAATTTCAATACTGTAAATTATATGTAATTTAATTGAACATTGCTGTGTACCATTTCTTCAGTAAAAGAAAACTGACTGTTGAAACCCCTTGTCATCATGCTTCTTGCAAGATGAAATGTTAAAATTCATTTGAAAAATGGGAGATATTGATTGGATGGAGTGATTACATTAAAGTTGACAAGAGGATGTATCATGTGAACTGTTTCTTTGTAACCAGGGTTAGATAAATCATTACTTTGAAGCAGTAAAGGTAATACATTATACTGATATTTGTCATTAATGAATTTTGTGAAAGACTTGCACCCACTTCATACTATAGTGTTTTGAGAGGTCACTTGCTACCATTGTATGGATCATCTGGCTCAGGCTCATAAACAAGTTTCAGTAATTTCCAGTGCACACAGGTGACCCATGGGGGGTTGTAAAACAGACCCAGACTTGGATTGCCTTGAGGGCCTATCTATGCAGAGATGACCCATGGGAAGCTGTGTAGATAGCTCAGCCCTGAGTTGTCCGTAAGCCATAGACCAAACAGGGCAGTGCTGTATTATTCAAAGAACATGATCTGAGCCTTGAAATCATTCAGCATAAAATATGCCCCGAGTCTCAATCCGAACAACTACTCAGTTGCCTGAGAAAGTAAGATAAAGAGAAACTGGAGGGATTCAGTGTCAGTTTCAGCAGACAACTTTATGTATCCAGATGGTATCATCCACTCAGCCATAGTCTTGCCCACAATTATGTAAATCAGGTGCAGATGATAAAAACCCTAAGGTTTGGGCTAGCAACTGGGAGTTGCCTCTCCAAGGCTACATCATGTCTGTATGAAGACCTTTTGCCCTTGGTCAGGACATGGCCAAGGTCACTTTTCTGGGATTGAGAGTCCTTACCTGGAGGGTTAAACAAGTATTTAGCATGCCATAGGTTTGTAACCACAGGCAATTAACTAGCACACATACAATATTTAGTGTGGTTTTTAGGTTGTTATTGTATTCTTGCTTTTAAGTTGTAATAGTGCACTCTTCCATTATATCCATGAAAACTTGCAATAGGGTTGTTTTAAACCTCTGAGTGAAGCTCAAATAAATCATTTGCTTAAGCCCTGCAGTTAAACCTGTAAGCAAAGTTCAAAGAAATAATTTGCTTGAACCTTGTAGTTTTATCTCTTTTCACCATAACTGTAAACCAAGTTTCTTGCTACTCAAAACGTTGTTTATAACACAGTTGAGTTGATAGTGCAAATGAAAGTATTATAGATCTATCTGTTATAAAACTACTGTTTATATTCTTCTGCTCAGTATTTCTTCTCTTTTCTCATGCTGGAGTTTAGTTTTGATGCTCAGTATTTATGAAAAGGCAAAATATCTCTTTTCAGAAAAATGATCTGACTGTCAAGGAGAGCAGCTCTGGTTGAGCCTGATAGAGATAGATCGGATATTAGGAAAACTTTCTTCACTCATAGGGTTATCAAGTTATGTTCACTGAACAGGCAGTCCAGAGAAGTGGCTGAGTCACCATCCCTATATGTGGCACTTAAGGACACGGTTTAGTGAACTTGGTAGTGTTAGGTTTATGATTGGACTTGATGATCTTAGAGGCCTTTTCCAATCTAAATAATTCTATGATTCTATGACTGCTTGAAAATGTTACATCTTCCTTAATTATTTTGTATTTATTTTATTATGTGATCTGTTTCTAATGATTTCAGGAATGAATACATTTTGAACTTTCAATCTGCTTATAAAGTAATCTAACTACAGGAAATCACAATATTAAATATTTTCCGGTGTTATTGTGATCAAATGATTAATTGACTAATTATTTGGGAAGTGAATCCAAGATTTTGTATTTAGAAAGGTATAATTGAAGACTTCTATAATTTACTTTTTAAAACTTTTTTTAAAAATTTATTGAGGATTTTTTAAAACTATAATAAGAGTTCTGAGACTGAAATACAAGGTATTCTAAGGGAAATGTGCATTTTTGCAGTACTATATTTTTCACAGGCTTTTCCCTGTGCAGTGAATCCATCTGCGGGTAGGTACCACTATGCTGCTTTATCTGAATGGTTGTATCTTGGCCCCATTATTATGGGGATTCAGGAAAATTTCTAAGGCTCCTGAGCTGCCTCTCATACTCTAGAACGTCCTACAAATACTACAGTGTTGATACAACCGGAGGACTCTAGAGGCTGTTTAGGAAACTGCATGGCAGACAAGATGAATCACTGTAGAATGGTAAGACAAAAGAAGCAGGACCAGAAGACCTTCTGGAGCATACATAAGGGTTCAGAAATCTCTGGAAAACTTAAGTGGATGCTCAAGAGCACAGGCAGAGATGTCTTTCACTAGATCAGGTTGCTCAAAATCTCATCCTACCTGACCTTGAGCATTTCCAGTGGTGGGGAATCCATAACTTCTCTGGGGAACACCCTCCAGTGTCTCATCACCCTCACTGTATTAAGTACCCTCCTTGTATCCTAACTAAATCTGCCCTTTTTCCATTTAAAACCCTTACCTCTTGTCCTATCATTACAGACCCTGGTAAAAAGTGTTTATCTTTCTTATAAGCCTACTTAATTATTGGAAGGCGGCAATCATGTCTCCCCAGAGCATTCTCTTCTGAAGCCTAGACAATCCTAATTCTTTCAGTCTTTCTTTAGAGGAGAGGTGTTCCAGACTTCTGATCATTTTTGTGGTCCTTCTCTGGATCTGCTTTTACAGATCCATGTTTTTCTTATACTGGGGACCCCAGAGCTGGGCACAGAACTCCAGGTGTGGTCTCACCAGAGCAGACAAGAGGGGAAGAACCACCTCCCTTTCTTTCCCCCTGCCCCTAAACTTTCCCCACTCTTATTCCTACCTTCCCTGTCTATTATTTCCAGTGACACGGTCCTATTTGTTTTCTTATAGGGAAAGGGAGCTCTCATCAGATACTCCTAAGTTCATCCAAGTAATAATTGTCAAAACCTATCCCTTTGTTTATTTTTTGTTTGTTTGCTTTTGCACTTTAGCTTCTGTTCTGCTGCATTATTTTTACACTGAGGTCTGAAAAATACTAGAGCTTCCTAAGATAAATAGTGAAAATATACAGTGGAACTTAGGGGAAAGGAAGGGCGATGAAGGGACTATCTCATTTCAGCTCTTTTAAATACACTTTGAGATAGCTGAAGCTACGTGGCTTTAATTTTATTTTATCATTGTGACTGCTTATATTTTACATTCTGACAGTTATAGAATTATCATTTTTTAAAGTTACAATGAGGAAAAATAAACTTATGTATGCAACCTCACTAGAGGTTAAGTTAAACCTGTATTTTGTCTCACTGTGTGTGTACAGATTAAGCTTACAACACTAAAAGTCCAGAGGTCACAGTCTTGAGGTTTGGTGTGTATGTTGTATGCAATCCTAATAAAAAATGGCCATAGCTAATAGGCATTTATGGCTTACCTGTAAAAACATATGAAATGACACTTAACACTTCTGTAAAATAGGATGCAACCTGGCTTGAATATGTACCTGCAAAGTCCTTTTAAAGTTAGTCTTTAAAATGCCTTCACAAACACTTAAGACTATTTTACTCTTTGGTAATTTTTCCCAAGGTAACAAAAAAAGCAAACAATAAAAAAAAGAAAAAAGACCAACCAAGCAAAACCGAAAGAACACCCATCCTAAGAAGATCATAAAACACATTTTATGTGAAGCCAAACCTTTGTATTTCTTAAATTAATGTGCTTGTCAGAAGGTTTTATGTTGGAAAGTTTTTAAATGCAAGATGCAATTGAGCTCTCACGGCTAATAAGAGATATAGCTCTTAGAGCTCTCATAGCTAATAAGAGCTCGTAGTATAGCAGGGTTCAATTTATTCTTTTTTCTTTCATGAATATTGTTCATGTACAGTTTACTCCCATTTTATTAACAATACAGCCATTCTTTGGTACAGGCAGAGCATTAGAAATATATTAAGTACTGCCCAAACAGGTGCAGAAATGGACAGTGTAAAGTTAAAATCAAGAAAGCTGTGAAGTAATGAGCTTTTAGACACCAATTAACCAGGCACCACGTGTCATGAAATGGCTTACCTAAAGCAAACATTTCCCTTTGCAGCTAAATATAAGAAAAAGCTTCTTAGGATGATAAATTGTTTAACAGATTTTGAGAGCAAGAGCTGTCTCTTCAAATGGTACTATCATGGACTTTATTTAGGATCTAACATTATTGTAATATAAACTAAAGAAGAAAATAACAAAACAACAACAAAAAACCCCAACAAAACTCCCAACACCTTTCCTAAACTGCAAAGCTGAATTAATTCTTGAGTGATACATAGAATAAACATCTTATTCTATTAAATTCCCTGTTCATCAGTTATATTTTTTATCCAAGAAAAGTCTGTCTTAATCTTAAAATCATTACATAATTTTGCAGAAGACAGAGACATTGGAATTGGCAGAAGAGCTTACAGGCATTGCAGCATTTTTTTTAGAATTAGGAAGATAAAAAAGAGACTATTCTCTGTTTTAGAACATCACGTATATTATCAAAATTATTAAGAATAAATGACAGTGACAGTATGTGAAGAATGTGACAGTAGTCACAGCTTCAACCCTGGTTTGCTCCTGTCTGCATATGCATTCTAGATGACCTCCTTTAGAGTCTTTTTTTCATAATAATTAAAATTTCAGCAAATGAACTTCCTACCAAAGCCCATAGAGTGTACTTTTCTATCTTTAATGTCCTAATCCCTATCAGGATTTACTTGTTGGATCTCATAGATGGAATATCCAAGAGTCTATAAGGGGTCTACTCAATGGAACTTTCAAAGGCCTGTGAGGATAGTAATTTCTAGGCAGTGTCTTAGAAGTCCGCTCAGTTGCTCCTGAAGTACATCAAATATGGCTCAATAAAGATACTGTTTTAGTAGGTTGCGGAGTCATCATCATTGGAGGTACTCAAGTAGACACAATCCTGAGCAACCAAAATATTTCAGATCTCTCTTTCCACTCAACCATTTGGTGATTCTGTTATCCTACATTTATCTGTGTAACTGTTTCCCAGTTAAAAAAAATCAGTGCAATTGAAAAATTTGTGAACTGAAATCTTGGAACATACTGGACCAATCAAGACTGTTCATTCCTCATGTTTATACCCCCAAATCTGTCAACAATCTGTTCTGTTATGGTCATACTTCACTGGACTTCTACCTCTGACTTTGTAATGAATAGAAATAGCTATTCAGAACAAGTTTGCAGGTGGAGGCTTATTTGTTGAGATCAGAGTTAGCGGTGTTAATGATTTCTATCAAAATCTTTATGGGACTGCAGTGGTATAGTTCACTGAACCACCTAGACTACTTTTTTG
This sequence comes from Eurystomus gularis, assembly GCA_013400335.1. NCBI lineage: Eukaryota > Metazoa > Chordata > Aves > Coraciiformes > Coraciidae > Eurystomus > Eurystomus gularis. The sequence continues at coordinate 12,875 of VZZY01008114.1, forward strand.
GGTTTTGACAGGGAGACTGTTTGTTCTTTGTATAGATATTTATGTGTACCCAGATTTATTCTTTATGACATAAGAAATCTGTTGGTTGTTGCAGCATAACATCATGTTTGTCCATCATTGTCATTCTAGACAACTTCTATATGCTATAAGAAAAAAAAAAATTAAAATAAAAAATGTCATTGCCCCTGAAGAATGAGCTGTAATTTTGTGCTCTGATACATTCATGTTGTCACTTTATGTTTGGGTACATTGTACAGCTGTACATTATCCTTTAGTTCATTGGCTACCATATAAGCACTCAAGCTGCTCCTGAAAGCCCAATATTAAACGTGTGGTTTTTACTAAAGTAAAACCACTGACTTTGATTATTGCTTTTTCCTCAACACTTCACTTACAAGTGACAGGATATTCAGCACATTTCTGTATATAATTATACAGACAGATAATTCAAGGCTCACACCATACTTCAGTTCTATAGCTCTTCATAATTGTTTTCAATCCAAGAATGCTGAAGTCCAATTAAAATGGACAATTACTGAGGTTTTATTAGTTCAGCTATGTAAGCTTTGAAATTTCCATACTCTTGAAGAACCCATTATGCCTGAAGGTATGTTTACAAACTTCTATGTACCTTGATTTATGTCTTTGTTTCTGGTAAAATAAGCAATTTTATTTTAATTACATAATTAAGGGAACAATATTAATGTCAAGAACTTCTGAGAGGACCAACAAAAGAAGACTGTCTAGTAGCTAATAAATTTTTGGCACACTAAGGCAGGCTTCCAAAAGTATCTACACATTGTAGGAAAAAAAAGGGAATCAATGTGCTTGAATTAAGAGGTATTCAAGAACACAACATCAAGTTTAGGTACTTGTACTTTACAGATAAGTCAGTTTTGAAAAACAGACTCATTCAGGCAAGTACATACCTGCTTCCATGTATTGAGCGTCTGAGCAATGACCATCTCTGTAGCTCAGCATTTACTTTAATTCTAAATGCTAAGAGAGTTCCTAAATTAGGAACTTTGCCACTCATCTTGAGAGGTTAGTCCATCAGGATTTGAAATATTTTATATAATCCCCAAGATTATATACACTGCTCACCTGCTGTTTTATACTATTTGCAGCTGGTAGACTTTAAAATTTTTTAGATGAAAAGAGAGATGAATGACACAATCACCACTGATTACCTCTGTGCCTTCATCTAGAAATCATATTCTTCCTTCTCACTCCTTTCTCCAGCTTTCTTATATGAATATCTTCAGTCCTTCACTAAATGCATTAAGATGGATTTGTAAATGGCTGTGTTCACAAAATAATGTTTTATATTACATCAACTGTTTGCCTAAAGATCAATCTAACATGAAGAGAAGTAGCAATCTATATACGGAAGAAAACCTCTGTAGTCCTTGGACAGTAAACCCCTATCATTCTGTGATTCTGTGATACTGGTAGGATTCTTATCACTAATACTCTCAAGAGTAAATTCATAAAGAAGCAAATATTAGGTCACATACCTTAATCAGGTTCAGTGAATCTGAAAGAATGATTCACTTTCTTATCTTTTTTTTTTATTCAGGACCTCAACTAAGGTACATCATCTCTTATAAAATTTTAGCAGGGAGGGACAGGAAAAGTTTAAGTGGTACAGTCTGCCCATCAAGCCAGAACCCAAGTCTAGGTCTTGGCAAGGATGGAGTTACTTCAAGGTGGAGAGGGAAGCCAGAATTCTGAATGCTTGATTTCTGGTCAAATCTTAAAGTATACTGCCCAGTCCCTTGAAAATGGAAATGGGAGAGTAGAAAATCAGAACTGTATTAGGCCTAATAAACATCATCCATGCTGTGGGTATTTCAAGCCAAGGGATTTTTGGTCAAGCAAATTTCCTGGTCCTGTGAGACCATGGGACTCAGCAGGGCTCTACCAGAAAAAGACTTAATCAAAAAATGGATCTAGGAAAGCAGGCTGCAAAAGGTAACATTTTGTGATCCACACTGGATCACCAGTTCTTCATTTCTTGAGATTTAAAATCCAGGATTGTTCATTTTACTTCCTTCTTGGCTCCCAGAAGTGAGTGTCCTTGACATGTTTGACTTCTGTTTCAGGATTTTCTGCCAAAATGTTCAGAGCTCTATTCTTGAAGCTTTATTTATAGCTCCTGATCAGTAGAGAAACTGTTTAAGATGTTTGACTAAGACAGGGACCTTAGCAGTTTGGGCTGATGTTTTCTTTGTACAAGCATGATAATAAAATTTCTTAGACTTAGCAGAGCTGTACGGTCTGCCTAACATTCAGGTATATTATTCATAACTGATATACTGTCTGCCTGCATAAGAAGCCTAGAGAGTACATCTCCTGCTCTGATGTTTATTCTTCAATCCACAGAATGTTTTCCATGAGTTAAAATAATGTAAGCTTTGCATTTGTAAGCACATCTGTGAAATGAACCATTCTATGAGTCAGGGAGATGTAAAGCCAATTTTCTGTAGCATTTAAAAGTTAAAGCTTATGTCTTTATGAAAAACAATCTTAATACATTTTAAATGAGCTCAGCCAACCATGTTATCTGGTATTACATATACATCCAAAAAATGTAAGTATATTGGAAGAGATATTTGTTAAAACTACTGCCAAATTCAAGATAGGAAGATAGTTATTATCAGTTCAGCTTCAGGATTTGAAGAAGAGATAGACTTTTGCAATTTCCTAGCCTAAATGAACACTTCTGAAAGTCAGAGTTAGGTTAATAATGTGATAGAGTGAGATATTTATTTTATTGCAGTTGTCATGTTTTAAACCCAGCCAGGAACTAAGCACCACACAGCACTTGCTCACTTCCTCTCCGGTGGGATTGGGAAGAGAAAAATATGGGTAAAAGTGAGAAAATTTGTGCATTAATATACAGGTAGTTTAATAAGTAAAGCAAAAGCCACACAAGCAAAGCAAAACAAGGAATGAATTCACCACTTCCCACTGACAGGCAGGTGTTCAGCTGTCTCCAGGAAAGCGGGGCTCCATCGCACCTAACGGTTACTTGGGAAGACAAATACCATCATTTCAAATGTCCCCACCCTTACTTCTTCTTCCTCTACCTTTATATGCTGAGTGTGACATCATATAGTATGGGATATCCCTTTGGTCAGTTGGGGTCATCTGTCTCAGATGTATCCCCTCCTGGTTTCTTATGCACCTCTGGCCTACTCTCTGGTGGAGTGGGGTGACAGTCAGAAAAAGCCTTGGCTTAGTGTAAGCACTGCTCAGCAGTAACAAAAACATCCTTGTCCTATAAACATTGTTTTCAGTACATATCAAAAGCATAGCCCCATATTAGCTACTGTGAAGAAACTTAACTCTATCCCAGCTAAAACTAGCACAGCAGCATATTTTTGAAGTCTACTGATCACATATTTTACAGGATGTAACTTTCACTGTGTTACTTTATTAACACACTTGAGAAGGGTGTTCTTTTACATTGATAATTAAATTAAACCAAATGTATAGGTTTGGGGTTTTTTATAATAAAAATATCTATCCTGTAAAAAAAAGAGCTCAGCAATTATGACACCATCTTACAAGTTGGAAGAGTTGATACAAAACCTGGTTATGTTGCTGAATTTCTTCATCATTTTGGTCAGATTGTTTAATTCTGAACCACTTCCTGGGATGATCATACTTCCATTTTCAGTAGGAGAAGGTAATGAAGTGCTGGGGCCTGTGTTGTGGGCCCTGATTTGGAGCTGACCTGTGAATGAGTCACAATTTAGCAGAATATTTTGGTTTTCTTATCGGCTTCATGTTTCAGAGGCAGAACCTGGCCCACCTGTGTCTTTGTGGCTCCAGTCTCATCCAGGTGGTCATGGTTGGGGTGGTGGGTGAGGCCAGCATTATATTAACCAGGAGTCAATAAATTAGAAGAGTTTCCTGTTTGGTGTGGCTTCTGTAGGGGCTGGTTGTATCTTGCTGAGCTCTCTCAGTGATTCCCTTCCATGTGAAGGGCCACTGAGGGAGCCATCTCTGTCCAGATGATGCTAACACCACAGTGGGCAGTGGAGGAGCTGGGCCCACAGGAACCTATGACAGGACTGTCTGAAAGAAGACTTGTGAGGGGGTGTTGCTGAGTTCAGTGTTGGCCTGTGTGATCAGGCAACTGATGGCAACATAAAAGGATGATGGCTGAACCAGCACAACAGGCAAATAAATTAGAGAATATAAAAACTATGATAAGAAGTCTCATAGCTTTGAGAAAACTGATCTAGGGATAACAAAAAGTATTATTCTAGGTTCATGTGTTTTGGACTCTTACTCTGTAATAGCTTATCACATGAAAAATTGTCACTGTTAAATATGAGTACTATATAAGAAATTCAGGAGAACAGTTTTTGCTTTTGTTTGATGTATCTGCTAACTGAATCTCCAAATATTTCTGCTTATTCTAGGCTAAATTTATGCATCTATGTTTATGAACAGGGGGAACAAAAGCTATGGGAATTCTAAAGTTTACCTAGCAAGTTTACAAGGAAGATGAAATAACAGTACTGTACAAAGAAGGAAAACAGTTACAAATATGACAGTTCTTCAGGTTGTGTTGCTCCTCCTGTGTCATCTCCATCATTCCATGTGCATTGACTAGTTATTTATATTACAACTACCTCTGTCAAGAGGATGAATTTTAACAGGTATACTACAAAATTATTTTTAAAATTCTTCTATGAGTATAGTGATTTAGCCTATACCTTCTAAATATGCAAAATCAATTTCTTGTAATGTTCAAAGGACCACGTGCATTTGAAGCATCAATACTGCCAATATGAAGCAATGGAGTTGATCCTCTTAGCTATTTTTATTTATTTAGTACTTGTACTTTCTATTACTGCTGGTTCTTCAGGTACAGGACTTCAGCTCGTCTCATTGGATGATTAATATACGTATTTTCTTTGACTAAGAGAGAAACAGATGCTATTTGAAACTATTGAAGATGAGAGTAATTAAATACTTTGTTCACTTTGTCAGGTGAGAGCTATAGACAGCTGACTGCATTCAGGACATACCTTGTCACAACAACTTTCATTCTATATGAATCATAATAATTTTAACAGACTTCAGCAATAAATAACTGAAAACAATAAAGCATTTGCTTTCTTGTGGTGAACAATGTAGGAAATATAACAATTGTTCCACATAAAAAAAATTATTCCCTTTACCCAGCACTTCAGAGATCTTTTGACTACATATGCCCATATTTCTGAAATGCCATCATGTTGAGGAGAATATACCAACAAAACCCATTTCTGATGCAAGTAGAAGTATATCTGATTTCATCACATTTGATTTTCTCTTCCCTTTTTTGGTGTTAAAAGTCACACTTTCCATTTTTTAAATTTCCCATCTAACAGAAAGATCTCTCAATATAGCTGCATGAGGACTACTAGCATACATCTTTATATAAAGTTAGAGATACATGCTTTATGACTCTCTCTTTTTAATGGCATTTCTTAAGGGTTTTATTTTCTTTAAAAAGAACAATCAAAATCATCATAATGAGATGTTATTCACATGATACACAAAAACTAAAATAACAAATATTTGAGTTGTCACATTTCAGTACCAAAAGGGTGAGAGACCGCACAGTTTTTTAATTTTTGTGTTCAGTGTGATCAGAAAAATAAAAGCTGACTAACTGATGTGTTTACTACAAGCTATTTGTTTAAATTATAGTAGGATAAAATTAGTAGACCCAGTGATAGACATGCTGCAATGGGGATGACCTACTGGTTTTGTTTTAATTTTTAGAGGATAGTCAAAGTAGGAAATACTTGAGTCTTTTGAAGGAGTCAATAACTATGCTAATCATGTTGATTCACATATCAAAGTTTCCAAACAAGTTTTAACAAAAGAAAAGGTAAAGTTCTAGGGAAAAAAATGACACAAAGGCATAAGTTTCTCAACAGAAACAAATTCATAAAATTCTACAAAAAGATACATAATTTTCTTGTTATTTAGAGTATTCAAACTTTTTTTAAAAAAAAAGAAAATATTTGCAGCTGATATAAAATTATTCAGGGTAGTCAAAAGTAAACTAATACACACTGAAATACAGAAGGATGTCGTGATTTTGAATACCCATATGACAAAATGAAAGATAAAATTCAATGCTGATAAGCAAAAATTAATGAATAGTGAAAAATATAACCCTTACTTACAATTAAGATTTCAAATTTAGTTGTTATCATTTGGTTTCCATATTAAGGAGTAAGAAATACTGAATAAACTAAAACTCTCAGCCTGAAAATGACCTAAATATGGTAAGTTATGGCACAGGTCCATAACATTATAAATACAGAGAAAACAAATAGAGGAGTTGAACTTGATGATCTTACAGTTGGATTCAATGATCTTAAAGGTCTTTTCTAACCTAAATTATTCTATGATTCTGTGACTTACTCTTTCTCCTTATGTAAAAACTTCTGATGCAATTACCAGAAATCTTGCTTGAAACAAAAAAAAGAAAGCACTTCTTATAGACTATATTTAAATTGTGGAACTATTTTTGCCCAAATAGTGTAGATCCCAAAAGTATAAATGTGTTTAAAAAAGAACAGGATAAATCTACTGATCCATCAATAGTTAATAAGTGCAATAGAGTGAGTGAAACCTCCAGTTCCAGAAGTCCTTAATCTACACATCGCTGGAGAATCTGAGGATACACTAGAGTGTATTTTTTTCTTCACTTTATTTTTTTAAATTTTATTTCTTAGAATACTTCCTTACCCAACCTTTTTTGCAACTATCAGACAGGGGGTTGGTTGACTGGCCAGACCTTTGCACTGATCCAGATTAGGTCGTTTTACATTCTTATGTATAATTCAGTACATAATGTTCTTAGTAATATATTTGCTTAGTGCTCTTATGACATGTCGCGGTCGGGCGCACAGGGGTCCGACCCGCCTCCTAAAGGGAAGGGGTTGAGGGTAAATTGGGACATCTCCCCTCCAGGCTCGCAAGCAGACACGGAGACCGAAATGAGTATCTAACAAGTTTATTACTAAATATATTCAAATAAAACCTTATTTACTCTATGGAAATATTACAATATTAAAGAACACCACGCCCACCCATTCACTCCCTCTCTCACCCATCGAGAGATAAGGGCAAATAAGGACTTAATTATGTCAAAATACAACCTGTATATGTGGATGGTGCGTGTGTGTGCGTGCATGTGTCCTTTCGGCGTTTGGCGATGGTCCCCGTGGAACGGTAACAATGTCCGACCGGCAGACCTGGACTGTTTCCAGTGACGTCAGCAGCTAGTAGCTTTTCTCTCTCTCCCTCCAACGGTGGCATCGGCTTTGTCTTTTCTGGCAATGCAGCTTTTGGTGCAGTTTCTTCGGCAC
>VZZY01008114.1:20371-30774 GCA_013400335.1 Eurystomus gularis
CTGCTCCCTTCTCTCTGACTGGTTGGCTTCTTCAGGGGGCTGCACTGACAGCTCAGTTCAGTTTCCCCCCTCTCTGGCTGCTTGGCTTCTTCAGGGGTCTGCGCTGACAGCTTAGTTCAGTTTCCCCCCCCTCCTCCTCACTCCTCTCCAGCAGCAGCGGAGGGAGGGGGGGGGCTGCACTCAGCAGGAGCGATGTGCTCCCTTTGTGCAGTGAGGCGGAAAAGAGAGAGTTTGTTTTCTTTTTTGATATTTATGGCTGGCGTTATCTCGCTTTCATCTTCCTGGAGGATTTATGCAGAATAGATTTATGGGAAATTGAGTTTTTTGCTCACTGTTTTAATAAGACAGAAAAATCATGTGGTCGGTTCACCACATGACATTTCTACAATATTTACTCTATTTGAAATAATTGTTTCTACAACACTTTTTGTAAACTTGCATATATATCCCAGGTCTGAACAAATAGAAACATGAAGTGTCTTACCTTGTTAGTTCAGTTAATTGAATGAACACTTAAGAATACATGTTGTAAGTAATGTCTCTTTTCCAGCTATTCAGTCATCCTTGAAACAACAAATGTGTTTCTCATTCACAAGGATAGTTCTAACAGAATTCACAGTAAACAGATTCTTCATAAAAACATCTCTAATTATTTAATTACCTGCAATTCTGCTATTCCTACGTCACCGAAGTTACCTGCAAGATTGGTTTTATTCTCTCAAGGGATTTCAAATAGGCATTCTATATTTCCAAGTGGCAGCAACCAGAATACTTACTGCAATGTTAACTCTTTCTCACAGTGTACACTGTGCCCTGGAGGACTACAAGAAACATTGGTGAGACCACTTCAGAGCTGAGGTAGCCAGCTGTTTCATGAGTCTGCTATACATTATCTTCTAAGCTCCATTTACTGGAGGCAGAGAGGAGACAGAAGTATAGCTGACCATTTAACAAATGCTGCTGCAATATTTCAGCCAGCTTTGCTATCCACTGCCCCCTACAATATAATACATTTGGCCCCAGGTAGGACCCTGAATACCTCCACAACCTTCAATGATTTGGCTGCCGGTGCCTGAGGTTGACCGACACTGGGCAGATGGATGACCTGAGATCAGTCAGCAGGGTTGACAAAGAGATAAGAGAAGCTTTATTTGGGCCTTTTGCCTCTGTGCTCAAAAGCTTCTTTCAAGCTCAGGCCCTTGCCCTTGGTCCTTGCCTGTGCTGTATTTTCCTTGAATATTTATGAAAGTCAAACAACTCAGCACTTTCCTACAATTAAAAATTAATACCTTCCACAAAAAAAATTCTAAAAGAATCTACAAACACAGAAGCATTTTTCCCTCAGGTATTTTTCTGCTTTCTCTATTGTGTGGAACTTTTCCCACTTGCCTTAATGTAAGGAGGAAGAAGCAGCAGTGAAAATAAAAACAAGTAAAATCAAGACTACAGAAATCTACAAGTCTTACAGAGTGCATTTCCTTCATATTCTGTACACACTGGAAAAATATTAATTTGATATTCCTATCATCTTTAGAATGTATGCTAATTTTCTTGACTGTTCACTAGCACTGCATGATTTCTTTCTTTTATACATTAATCACACCCTAACAAAGTAATCTGTTGCCTATAGCAGAAGTTACTTGAACCATACTTTGCAGCACTGTATTCTGATCATAATTCTTCATCAATTCAACTACAGTAATTCTACTTACTAAGAACTGTGATATCCCCACAACTTTTCCATCTTCTGCCCTTTATTCGTCATTTAGTGATGATTTTCATGTAATTTGGTATAGTTTAGACTTCATTATTCCACTTGATAGCTGTACTGTATTATACATTTTTTCCCCATATTGAATGGAAATTTTATGTAACTCAGGTTTTGACTGCAGTATGTAATTTTTTGCTACAGGCTGACTACAGTGTCTATATATTTCAGAAGATTATTAGGAAAATGTAACTTCTCTTTCATCATATCTTCCCCTCAAAAGAGAATACATGATGACTAACAAAGGAAGGAAGACTCCAGTAATACTTCAGAATGTATTTATTGTTTACATGCAGAGCAAAGCTGAAGGTCCAGGCAGTATCATCTACCTCTTCATGTTCATGTGAAACAGATTGTTTCTGTCAAAGGGACTATTGCATGAGTGAGTGATCAACAATGCACATAAGGTTCAAATTTCTATTGAAAATTTTACATAAAAGATCAGTAAACACTGATCAGTATGAAGTGGTACAGATGAATGTGTAGGGTAGAATAAGGTAAAAAAAGTGCCATTTAAATACAATTGTTCAAAGCACTAGACATAATTATATTACTAATATTTTATTCTCTTTCAAAAAGAGCAAACTATTTGGAGGGATTTCCAAAATAACATAGAGATTTTCTTGGCGCTTTATTATACCTAATCTAGAAAGGTCCCAAGACACAGTCAGCAGACTGGATCCTGGTGATCCTGAAGGACAGTAAGGAAAATATAGTGAGATGTAGGTAAAAACCTGCACATGCTTTTTTTGTTACACACTGAACACAGATATGGAGTGGCACTGGTGCTATATCTGGAAATCCATATTTCTCCCAGGTCACTGATGATTCCACGGGCAGCCAGAGTCATGCAAACAAGGAAGCCTTTTTTACTATTATTAATATTGTGCCATTCAGACATTAGACTTAAATTCTATTTCCATTTATATATTTTCAAAATAAGCATGTGAACTCCTTAATTATTGCAAGAAATTTCTTCTGGTGGACAGCTTTTTTATTGTGGTTGCTTTCTCTATGTTAGTAAGAGAATGGAGAACCAGATGTTTTAAACATCCAAAATTTATAACACTTATGGGCCAGTGAGCAGGTGTTTCTAAAATTTTCAAACCCATCTAGAAGTGCTTGTAAACAGGAATCAGTAATAGATATTTTAGTATCAGAGAGAAAAAAATATATAAACACACCACAGAAGTGTTCTGTAATGAAAAGATAAGTAGTATTAAATATATCAAAAAAGGAAAAATTCTATTATACTGATTCTTGAAATGCAGGTGTAATTCACAGAAATCTGTAGATTGCTCATTAGAGCAATTGATAATTTCACTGAGAATATGCTATAGTCTACAATATTGGAGCTGGCCACACAAGATTGAAAAATTTATGCTTTAATAGATATCAGACTTGGTAGGTAACAAAAATATTCATTCAGTAAGAAAAAAATTACATTATGTTCAGTCATTGTTAAATGAAATAGGTAACTGAATAATACAATATACAAAGCGTGTTTATCTGATGAAAAATGTCAATATGCAGATAAATTTTTCACAATGATTGTGGGTATTTCATTTTTTATGACAGAATACTCAAGCTTAAGGAATCTGTACAGAGGAAGATTGTTTTTAAAATAAACCTTTTAAACTTTTTTTTTGAAAATGCCTTTGATATAGTATACTTCATCTAACAGTTCTGTTTGTTCACAGTTTTATTATATATTAGACTCACAGGGAAAAGTAACTTCCAACAAAGTAATCTATTTATCTTCTCAAACATATACACTGACTGTAGTCAGTATGAAGTACATTCAGGTATCTAAAAAATGTCTCATTTCTTGACATGCTCATTTAATAATTGTGTCTTAAGCCCATTCAGCAGTAAAAGCTGCTCAACCAATTGGCAAAATAAACATTTTGAAAGTGAAATTGCACTGTTATAAACTTAAAAAGCTTCAAAACATATTTTTCTATACACATTCATTTTTTCATTTATACTATTGCCAATATTATAAAATGAAAAGGCTGTTGAGTATGTTGTTTACAGAAATTTCATTTTTAGATCAATGAAATAATAAATCATAAGACTACAATTTTTAAACAGGAGTCACATTCTTAACACATTTGACAATTCTAACATTTTTGTATCCACTTCTTCACAGGAAGTAGTTTTAGGGAAAATGATACATCTCAGCAAACTACTATTTGCAGCTTATTTAAATTCATTCAGATATCATCTTCTTAGACTCTTCAATTGTAAAACAGTAAATAGGTTAATTAAATCTGTGTATATGAAACTGTGTGACACAGTAGAAGACAAGTGACATTTGCTTTTGTTTAAATTGAAGATTACACATAACCTTGGTGTTGAATATCTAAAAAATTATTAGCTTGTTTCTCATTACAATCTGTCATTTGGTTAATATCAATACTGAAAGTGACATGCATTACTTCTGAAGTAATGCAAGTTTTACTTTCATTGGAAGCTGACTAGGAATACACACAAATTCCCTTGCAATGGCTTAGCTGTAGGGTTGTAACTAACAGTTGTAATTTTTTTTTCATACTACTCCAAGTGGATTTTTGTGAGTAAAATGACTATGCTCTAGGAGTTAGAATGATTTAAAAAAAAAATCAAGATTTTACATTCTTTGGCAGCATTAAAACAACATCAAACTTCTCAAAGTGATTAGTAGAGCATTGTAGGTATTACCCCTTTCCAAAATACTGCTTGAGTATGTTTTTACTGCTGAATAACTGGAATTAGGGACTGAGTTTAAGCATTGCTTTCCTAATCTCATCAAAGCTGTTCAACTATTAGGTCACTCCTTGTGTCTATTTTGGATTATACCAAGCAGCTCTTTTGAAGAGAAATCTTCATTGTAAGTGTCCATCCCAAAACATTATGGGATTGATTATGGCCATGAATCAATCTGTGTCACTTAGTCATGGAGAGGGGATTGACTATGGTGCTTTCTTATATTGCAATTTAGGTATATCCTAGAATATTTGTATCAGATTATGATTTCCATAGACTTGTTACAAGGAAAAGCCATGGTATAGCTGGTTTACACCGAAGCGGTTGAAGAGGATTGGGTTAGAGAGCAATTAAGTAAACTGGACATCCACAGATCCATACACCCTGATGGGATGCACCCATGAGTACTGAGGAAGCTGGCAGAAGTCATTGCTAGGCCACTTTCCATCATCTTTGAAAAGTACTGGAGAACAGGAGAGGTGCCAGAGGACTGGAGGGAAGCCAATGTCACTCCAGTCTTCAAGAAGGGCAAGAAGGAGGACCCGGGTTACTACAGGCCTATCAGCCTCACCTCTGTCCCTGGAGAGGTTGTGGAACAGCTTGTTCTTGGTGCCATCTCAAATGACATAGAGGAAAAGAAGGTTATCAGAAGTAGTCAACATGGATTCACAAAGGATCATGCTTGACCCATCCAATAGCCTTTTATGATGACATAACTAATCGGATACATGAGGGAAGGGCAGTAAATGTAGTCTACCTTTACTTCAGCAAGGCTTTTGACACTGTCTTCCATGGCATCCTCACAGCCTAGATTAAGAAGTGTGGATTGGATGATAGGGCAGTGAGGTGGATTGGGAACTGGCTGGAGGACAGAGCCCAGACAGTAGTGGCCAGTGGTGCAGAGTCTAGTTGGAGGCCTGTGGCTTGTGGTGTCCTCCAGGGGTTGGAACTGGGTTCAGCCCTATTTAATATATTTGTTAATGATCTCGACAAAGAGATAGACTCAGAAGAGTGGCTGGCTGACACACCACAAGGCTGTGCCACCATCCAGCATGACCTGGACATGCTGGAGAGTTGGGCAGGGGGAAACCTAATGAAATTCAGTAAGAGCAAGTGTAGGGTACTGCATTTGCGGAAGACCAACCCCAGGTATCAGTACAGGTTAGGGGCTGACCTGTTGGAGAGTAGCTCTGAGGAAAAGGACCTGGGAGTCCTGGTGGACAGCAGGCTGACCATGAGCCAAAAATACATCCTTGTGGCCAAGAAGGCCGAGGGCATCCTGGGATGCATTAAGAAGAGTGTGACCAGCAGGTTAAGGGAGTTTATTCTCCCCCTGTACTCTGCCCTGGTGAGGCCACATCTGGAGTATTGTGTCCAGTTCTGGACCCCCCAGTTCAAGAGGGGCATAGAAAAAGTCCAGTGCAGGGCCACTAGGATGGTTAAGGGATTGGAGAATCTACCATACAAGGAAAGGCTGAGGGAGCTGTGTCTGTTTAGCCTAGAGAAGAGGAGGCCGAAGGGGGTCTGATCAATGCTTATAGATATATAAAGAGTGGGTGTCAGGACAATGGGGCCAGACTCTTTTCAATGATGTCCAGTGACAGGACAAAGGGCAATGGCCACAAACTGGTAAACAGGAGGTTCAATCTCAATGTAAGGAAACACTTCTTTACTGTGAGGGTGACAGAACACTGGAACAGGCTGCCCAGAAAGGCTGTGGAATCTCTGTCTCTGGAGAGACTTAGAACCCATCTGGATGCGTTTCTGATTGAGATACTCTAGGATCCTGCTCTAGCAGAGAGGTTGGACTAGATGATCTTCAGTGGTCCCTCACGACCCCTACCACTCTGTGATTCTGTGATCTGAGCCCCCGACACTAGTGGCTATGGGAGTCACCCTGGGAACTTAGACAATGGAGTATAATTGCACAAACTCAGCTCCAATTACATCTCATTGACAATTCTCTACAATATTTAAGTTTCCAGTGAAGGATCTCAAAGAGACCCTTGACATTATTTTTATTGTCTGTTGATGTTTTCTGAATTCCTGAAAAAAACTTTCTATGTGTGACCTGAGTGCCTAAGCTTCTATCACAGAAAAAGGCAAACAGGGCTGTAATTTGCTTTCCTAAACAGCTGTCAATTGCATTTCAAAAGTTTTTTATGATACTCCTCCCAGTTCCAATGCTCCTCTAGAAGAGCATTTATGTCCTATAGATCTTTTGCCTTATATGCTTGCCTCCTATAGGCATGTCAGGTTCTCTAGGACCTCTCAGATCAGGCAAGATAACTGTTATTTGGCAACTTCACACCACATTTAATGGCAGTGTACACATCTAGGCATATACGTACCTAAACTGATGAGCCTTTCATCTTAAACTGAATATCTCTCTAAGATTTGTCTGCAACTTCTCTCCATTGTTCCTTGAATTTCTTTTGAGTAACATCAACTGCTTTTGTCTAGTATAATGATGTGGCAAGGTTCTAGGAATAGTCCATTGAATGGATTGCTCCCAAAAATCTGTATACACAAGCAGTAGACTTTCCTTTCTCTGCCAGCCCAGTTACCTTGAATCTTTTCATTGTAATTTGAAAATAGAGCATACTCACACAGACTCATACCACACTTCAAAACGTATAACACATGCCCTCCATCTCAGATAGTAAAACACTACTATGAGAGCTATCACAAAGCCCTCATATTGTTTCAGATACTTTTAATTTAGGAAAAAATATTTTTAAAAATAAAGATTATCATTAGAAAATTATAACTAACCTTTGATTCCCCCACCAGCTGAGAAATAAGCCCAAGAACCATGTAATGTGGACAGCTAGTTTGTGTCAGAGAGAGGTAGCCTTCTATATTATGGATGTAAGGCACCTGGTTTAAGGTTCTGTTCTTCTATTATTAAGTTGGGTGGCTTATTATCTCTTACTGGTTAATAAACTATAATAAATATCAAGTTTCTTAAACTGTAGTTCCCTTCACCTATTTTAAAATGTAGAAGTTCATTATTAAGTGACACTAGAAAAAATAATTTTACTCTCCAGATCTACAGGCAGGGTCTGGGGATACTTGACCTCTCTACAGTAACCCAAAATACTGGTTGATGTTCCTCGCAAAAGGTTTTAATTTCATTCTTAACACATTGGAGTAAGTGTAATTAGTATGATTAATGCTTCATTTTATTACTTGTTGCTTCTTTTACATCTAGTCAATTAAATTATGGACTACCTTTTTGCAGGGAAAGGGAACCACAATGCCCGTTCTACTCCACATCTATAAATATCCACCTAACAACACTATGGTATACTTGTCTATAGATAAAATTGATTAAGAGTCTTTATTGACTTCTGATGGGTAATGTCAGTGATCCTGGGGGCAAGAGAGGTGAAGAAGGCAAGGAAGAAGGAAAGGAGAGACTCTGTTGCTTATAATGAGAAATAAAACCCCAGGGTTTAGTAATATTTTGCTGACTGGAAAACCTGAATCAAAAATACTGAATCAAAATATTTTTCATATGCCATAGGTCTCCTTTGGGATTTAGATAAATTATTTGGTATCATAATATTGCTAGTATTTATACTGTGTGGTCAACCTTTACAGAAAAGGAAGATCTAAAGTTATATTCAATACTCTTTCAAGTAGATGTCACCAAAAGAATGCATATTTCATGAACTTTGTCTTTGATTTTCTTTTTCTTAAATATAAAGTTTGATTGAGGCTTGCTTTAGCTTTTCATACATCTGACAGTGATTTATTTCCCACTGATAGCTAGTGATCGTTACCAAAACTATAAATGGATACATAAACAAATATATGAGAGTGTGTGCTTTCAGGAAAGCTACCCATTTCTCAGCACTGAGTTGGAACTAGTGATAGATTTGATAAGAGCTGTTTGATATAGGGATTCTATGTTGTTACTTTTATGTCATTTCACTGCTCACAGAAGTATTTTTTACAATTACTAACTACATTTAGCTATCAAAAACCTTCACAGCTTTTAAGAGTGGAAAATATGTTTATTTGTTAGTCTATAAATAAGCAAAACTTGAAACATAGAATTGTAGAACTACAGAACGGTTTGGGTTGGAAAGGACCTTAAAGATCATCTAGTTCCAACCCCGCTGCCATGGGCATGGACACCTCCCACTAGACCCAGTTGCTCAAAGCCCCATCCAACCTGGCCTTGAACACTTACAGGGAGGGGGCATCCACCACCTCTCTGGGAAACTTGTTCCAGTACCTCAGCAGGTTCATATTGAAGAGCTTCTTCCTAATTTCTAATCTGAATCTACCCTCTTCAGTTTGAAACTGTTACCACTTGTCCTCTACACTCCCGATAAAAAGTCCCTTCCCATCTTGCCTGTAGGCCTCTGTTAAGTACTAGAAAGCTGCTATCTGCTATAAGGTCTCCCCAGAGTTTTCTCTCCTTTAGACTAAACAACCCCAACTTTCTCAGCCTATCATCATAGGGCAGATCTTCCAGCTCCCTGATAATTTTCATGACCTTCCTCTGGACATGCTCCAATAGGTCCATGCCCTTCTTATGTTGGGGGCACCAGAGCTGAACACAGTAGTACAGGTTGGGTCTCAAGAGGATGAAGTAGTGGGGGAGAATCACCTCCCTCCACCTGCTAGCCACAATTCTCTTAATGCAACCCAGGATGCAACTGGCTTTGTTGGCTGTGAGAACACATTGCTGGTTCACACTCAGTTTTTCATCCACCAGTACCCCCAAGACTTTCTCCACAGAGCTGCTTTCAATCCACTTATTGCTCAGCCTGTATTTGTGCTTGGGACTTTCTTGACGCAGGTGCAGGATCTTGCACATAGCCTTGTTGAACTTGAGGTTCACACAGATCCAGCCCTCAAACCTCTCAGGGTTCCTCTGGATGGCATGCTGACTGCACCACACAGCTTGGTGTTGGCAGAATTGCTGAGGGTGCACTCAATCCCACAGTCCATGTCCCCAACAAAGATGTTAACAGCACAGGTGCTAATACTGACTCCTGAGGAATGCTGCTCATCACTAGTCTCAACTCAAACATCGAGACATTGATTGCAACTCTTTGAGTGTGACCATCCAGGCAATTCCTTATCTCCCAAGTGGTCCATCCATCAAATTGATGTGTTGCCAATTTAGATACAAGGATGTAATGCTGGACAGTGTTAAATCATAGAATCATAGAATGCATTGGCTTGGAAGGGACCTTCCAAGGTCATCTAGACCAACCCCCCTGGGGTCCCTGTCAGCAAGGACATCTCTACCTAGATCAGGTTGCTCAGAGCCCCATCAAGCCTGGACTTGAAATCTCCAGGGATGGGACCTCTACCACCTCTGGTCAACCTATTCCAGTGTTCCACCACCCTCCTAGTAAAGAACTTCTTCCTAATGTATAATCTAAATCTACCCTTCTGTAGTTTAAAACCATTTCCCCTCACCCTATCACTACACGCCCTTGTAAACAGTCCCTCTACAACTTTCTTGTGGGTCCCCTTTAGGTACTAGAAAGCCACTATAAGGTCTCCTTGGAGCCTTCTCTTCTCTAGGCTGAGCAACCCCAACTCTCTCAGCCTATCTTTGTAGGCGAGGTGCTCCAGCCCTCTCATCATTTTTGTGGCCCTCCTCTGGACCTGCTCCCTCAGGTCCATGTCCTTCTCGTGTTGAGGATTCCAGAGCTGAACACAGTACTCCAGGTGAGGTCTCACCAGAGCGGAGTAGGAGGGCAGAACCACCCTTCTTGATCTCCTGGCCATGCTTCTTTTGATGCAGCCCAGGATGCAATTGGCCTTCTGAGCTGCAAGTGCACATTCTTGGCTCATGTCTAGCTTTTTATCCACCTTTACCCCCAGGTCCTNTTTACCCCCAGGTCCTTTTCTGCAG
>VZZY01008115.1:164-28861 GCA_013400335.1 Eurystomus gularis
TTCTTTTCTAACCTGTAAGTCTCTCTCATTCCCTTTTTCTCCTGTTGGGAGGAGAGGGGGGCCAACAGAGATCCGTAAGTCTCTCTCCCTTATTCCCTTTCTCTTCCCCTTTTGGGGGTGAAATAGGGGTTAACAGAGAACCCTGTTAGAGGTCTAGTGGACTGACCCTAAAACTTGGCAAGAAATTAACAACTGTGTATGACACACTTTGCTTCATGTCAGTAGTTTACAGAAAATTACTTGAAAATGTAATTATTTACAGTTAATTATCATATTTTAAGAAAGTCAGCTGAATATTAAAGAGAACGTTGAAATTGTGTTCACAACAGTATTTATTTTTACTAATTCCTTCCTTAAGACTTACTCTTGTAATGTGTTTTTAAAATCTTTCATTAGATTTCTGGTTCTTTATACTCACTTGTATGATATGCATACATTTTAAACTACCCCTAAATCCATTGTTTCCTGTCATATTGTCTCATTACAGTTTGGTTTTTTGCATTTTAATAAAATAATGATATAAATTTTGCTGCAAGGTAAATAAAAGAAAGTTATGGAATAAAGAAAGAACATTTGATTGCTTTACTTTAAAGAATCATTAAATTGTCATTTTAGGCACGTGCTACTTTGGGAGAAAAAAATAAAAACACTGATCGATAATTCTAGGTATTTAAATACAAATTCTGAGCATCTATTTTTAGGACAGTATGCTAGCTTAATGTAGCTGGCAAGGTAAGAGGAAATATCCTAATAAACTAGAAAGAAATAGACCTTTCTGTACATTTTCCAACCAAAAATCTTTTAGTTCAAATATATTGTTGCAAAACACTAATGACAATTGCAATTAAGATTGCACAATTTAAGTTTATTTGCCCTTATCTCTCATTGGGCTGGGACATCATCTTAAAATCCATCATGCCATATGGACAGGCAAATGACCAGATCATTTATGTTTTTGCCAAGCTGTCATTAACCTCTATTTGTGCAGTATAGAGCATGAAGTGAAAAAGACTGAGAACTCATTGCTTTTTAAAAAGGAATGGGACAATAATGCTAGCATGTCTATCACACTATGGCATGATAGAGTTGTATACATTAGTGGAAGTCAATCTATTAAGAAGCAACAAATACACTTTTTCTTACTGGAGTTGTTCACTGGTCTACCTCTAGTTTGAAACCCAGCTCTCCTCCTAGCTCCCTGCTCCCTGTTCAGGAGAGTTCAGGAATTAAGAGTTGGTATTTATTTACTCTGAAATCCTATTGAACAGTGATGAATTATATCAGATTGAAAAGAGACAACTATTCATTGTCTTGAATACTGACTACAGAATATCTGATGTCTTGAATGAATTCCTGGAACAGAGAATAAAGCAGTAAGCTGCACTAGTCTGTTGTTCTGCCAGGAGAAAAGCTAATAAGAGTCAACCAAACTGAAACATTGTACATTTCAGTCTCCAAACATGCATTAAGGTTTGCCACAAGTAGAGGTACTCAGTTTTAAGAAGAAATCGTTTCTTGGCAATTTATCTTGCCTTGTTATGTGTCCTGCAAATAAGCAGATGTTTTATGCAATCTAACCTTAATCAGGCTTTTTACTTAAAGGAAATTCACTATGATCTTTGAAAATAATTTTCTGATGTTCTTCAGGTAATTGCCTTTAAAAGTAGAAAAGCCAGGAAAGAAAAACAGCTGCTATGCTCATACCCAGAAATTACACTGAAGGATTAGAGAAATTAGAGGTCTTCTTTTGCAACAATTAAATACATTTTTGCTTTACACATTCTAGGGGACAGCAAGGCACAAAAGAGAGGACTAGCTGTACAGACTGGAACCACCAATCCTTTCTGGTACGTTATTCAGAACTGAACTTTGGGAGGAGACAGGGAATAGAACTCCTAGGATAAATATATAAAGTTCTTGTGGTTTTACATCTGAGAAAAGCAAATATGTACTGTATCATGTGTGCTGTAGTCTGAAGATCAGGAAAATGAAGGCTTCAGACTAGGTATAAGCAACAGTAAAAGTGGGAGCCAGTGACAGAATGGTAGATGGTGCAGAAAGACAGCAAAGAATAGTCTCAGCATAAAGGAGAATGGTCAGCAAAAGTAGCTTCAATAAACTGAGATGAAAAGTTAAATTCTTTGGAAGACAAAGTGGATTTTTTAAAACAGGTCATTTACAACTGACCAGATATCTGTAGGTCAACAACACTCTGTATTATTGAAGCCTTGAACAAATCTTTATGAAATTATATACAGACAGTAAACTTCTGTAATTAAAAATATTTATTATTCTTCGTCCAAAATAGGCCACTGCACAAGATTAGGGACACTACTGGAGCTCTAATGAGCTTCCAGATAGACCCCAATACTTCTGTGAAAGAGCTTTAAAGAGCTTTTGAGCTGAAAATTCATTCTGGTTTTTACTATGCAAACAAGTGCACCACATCTTGTGAGTCATCTGATACAAATAAAACTTTGATTGTAATGTAAAATATTTTCTACATTTGTTTATTTAGCCCCAATGGCTTTATTGCTGTGCCCAGAATACTGAAAATCTTTTGTGCTATGAGTGCCCTTTGCTCAGTTCTCCTCAGAGAACAGTTCTCTTCAGAGTTAAGACATCTCACGCCAGGATTTCTTGAATGACTGTTTTGCACATGGAATGAAACTTAAAGACAGCAAAGCTAAAACAGTTCTGCTAATTTTAATTCTATCAACATACAGGATAGAGAAGGTATTTTTCAAATTAAAAGAAACTAGATAAACTAAATGTTTTCTCATTCTCAAGAAAAGACAAGAAAAGATTCTAAAACCAGGAAATGAAAGGAAAAATATTCTAACAAATTTTTTCAAAACATCAGAAACACAGAAATTAATGCCACATTGACAGCATCGAATATTTTTAAGCCACTTTCATGGCTAATGCTGTGTTGCTTATTTTATGTTCTTAAGCATAGTGCTGAAAATTTTCGTGAAGTTAAAAAATAAACTATCTCATTATGATGTTAAACTTCATTAAAGTTCCTTCTCCAGTTTAAGCAATTCTATCGCATATTTACTTAATTGCTATAACCGCTTAATATTACTATACATCATTTGAATTTGTAACCATGGGATAATTAGAAATACTGATGCTATGAAACCAAATTGTGATGAAACACTTTTTATAGGATTTGTCTGCATGCTTTTTAAATATAGTATAAATCATTACTGTAAACCCCTATCTTGGATGTATGGACTGTCACAGGATATTCCCTATTGAGAAAACAGAGCTGCCTCTCAAGCAAATATGCACTTACAAATCAGGTTAAGGCAAGAAGCTTTGCAAAGAACTCAGTAGACATTGTATTTGTCTAATAATCTCCAATAATACTATGCTTGTGGGGAGGATTATGAATTGTGAGGAAAAAAACAACGACAAAAAAACACAGATGAAGTATTGGAAAAGAAGGTAAAACATGACAATGGCACTAGTCCTTTCAATTAATTTCACTGAGATTGCTTCATTTACACCAAGTTCTTTCCGTTAATGTATGTTTTTATACATATGTATTCCTAATTTAGCTATGTTTGTCTTCACTGTGAGGTGTAAGAAAAGCTTTCAGATAAAAAGCTTTACTTTCCCAGTATGGAATTTTAACAATTAATTTAAACAATATTTTCCCCATGTTTTTTGCTTACATTTTGCTTACTTTCCCTCAATAGCTGACTCTCTGCTTTCAGCGTGAATTGTCAAATGGTAGTACATACACTATGAAACAATTAAATTATCTGTATCTGTATTAAAAAAAACCTGTATTAATAGGTTTGGTTTATGATTATTATAAAGACTTTATGATGATTATGAAATATAGCTCAGTACTAAGAGATAATGATTACAGAATAAACCAACATTAGGGATCAGCATTTGTTTTTCAATACAAACATCTGCACTCTAAAGCAAAAATGACAATCTTTACAATATTTCATTGTAGTCATAGAGAAATAGCAGTTGTTCTTTGGTCACATTTTTTTGGTAACACAGAAGTCAGACCATTCATCAGCTCATGTAATTCCTTACCATGTCTTAGTGTAACATAACTACTTAAATCCATATTAAAGCCCAAACCCAAACTCGGAAATCAAAATGAAATTATAGCTGGTCTGCATCTAATTGAATATTTTCAAAAGCAGAACAATATTGCAGTAAATATTACTCAAAGTGTTTTTGTGTTAAAATATAGTGTGTGAATAGATGTTTTGAATACCTTTTGCAATCATTCAAGATACCTTTTTTTAATAAGATGTATCTCTTATTCCACACGTCTTGGTTTAGTCCATATCCATTCAATTTAATTTAAAAATGCTGTTCTGTAAGTCAGCTGCATATTGTTGTCAAGATTTTGTCAAATGTGTTAGAAACAATATATATGCAGAATCACGCAAACTACAAGAGGATGCTTCATACATCAGTGTCCATTCTTCTTATTATTTACCATGGGTGAACACCTGCATGAGTGGCTTTTGATTTTGGGTGAAGTTTGGAAACTGTCCGTATGCTTGACAATTAGGCGTGACCTGTCACTTCACTATAACAAGGTCCAGTGGAGCTGATAGAAGGTGGAACTGAACTTGTAGAAGAGGCAATGGAAGCTTTGTTTCCCCTATTTGAGACCATTACTATATTTCATAGTAACGTTTTAGATGCTACTACACAAGCTCACATTTTTAGTGGAACAATCACAGAGACGCAGCAAGAGGCAGGCTAGCTACCTTTCTTCTACTGGCTCCATCAAGTGGCCCACATGCGCTATTACAGTCAAGAACATTTGCCTTTGAAGTACCTAGCTTCTCTTCTAACCAAGTAAATTAAATATCAGTAAAGCTGAACAGAAAAAATATTGCTCAGTGGCACCAGTTGGATGTATGTGGGTCAGATCAGAATGACCTGACAAAAACATTTTGTCTTTTTGTATGTTCTAAAATAAGCAGCTTTTGCAGAGCAAATTAGATGTCATGAAAGCCTTTTTATTCCCATTAATATATTCTGAATACAAAAGGAAATCTTACTCCTGGGTAGTTCTTATATGCCTCTACTTGTGGGTAGCTTTTGGGGGATATGATTAAACAAGATTTTTAAAAATGAGAGTTGTTATCTTCAGTATTGTTTCTCCTAACTTTTGATGGTAACAAGACAGACATCTCTCCCATTTTAAATGTTGGCTCTACAATAAGATCAGTGGCCTAAAAGTGTCTATTTTTCTGCACTGATTGTGAAAAGGACCTAAGGATGACTAGCTAAGGTATACATATCTATACTTTATATGGTTACAGTTAGTCAGAAGAATTTTCTCTGTCAAGGGGCTTGGAAGTATTCCAGGGACATGATAATAATTGCATATTCATAGCCTTCAGATTCAGAGAGCTATCTCTTTGAAATATCCTCATCTGATATTTTCTTGAGGTATCAGATTCTTATCTTCTAGGTCTCCAGCACAACAACTAGGGAAAGCATGTAAATTTATTTCTGAAAGAAGCATCTTTTTTAAACCCTTTGAACCCTTCTTTAAAACACTCTATGGATCTTAATTTCATTTAGCAAACAGGTTTTTTGAGTGACTTATGACAGAATGCCATCAAAATTTAAATTGTACTTCAGCAATTTAATCTCCAAATCACAACCAGGATTCTGCATATGCTGGAACAGCAAACAAGTGTGCTGGTCTAGGAATTGTGATATAAACCTTCTTGGGTAAACCAGATTTTAATATTTAGATATCACATGCTTTCTTAAAATTCTCAGTAACCCCATTAGAGGTCAAATAATACTGCTGATGTCCAGAAATATCCGCAACCTGGACTAACATTAAGAATCTCTCTTTTTTTGTATTACAATTCTGACCAGTAATCTGGCATATGGTTAAGACAATACAGGGACTAACACTGGAGATCCTTTAGTGTAGTATACAAAGCAGCATCAGTCACTTTCTTTATTTTTCTTTACTTATGTGTGAACAGGATAGCATCAGCCAAGTACCTTTTAAGTATCCATTCTCTTTTTCTGGATCACATTAACACTGGATCATGCCCACACAAATCACAAATATTAGATTTTCTGTGTCTAAGAATGTAATAAATTCCTTGAAGAAGAAATCCAAAAGCATCTGGATATAAATTTCCAGTTGTTATCTGGGTATTTAACTGTCAAAAAAAAATTTATTTGTTCCCTGTAACACTCACAGATAGGACCCCGTTAGTTTTAGCTACTCTGCATTCACACACAGAGTATTAGGTTTCCTACTGGAGACTATTTCAAGAAAGGGCATATTCCTCTCTAGGTACAGGATTTTGCATTTGCTTTTTCTGAACCTCATTAGTCCTGTGGGCCCATTTTTCCAGCCTGTTGAAATCTCTCTGAGTAGCAATCCTGCACTGCAGTATATTGATCACTTTCTTGCCTATACGTCCCCAAATCTGGGGGATGAGCACTTCAAATGTATTTATCCGACACCACCAGGATGACTCCAAGCACCAGAGTTAGGCATTTCTTCTGCCAAAACAGACAATAAAGCTCTCTGACAACAAACTAAAATTTAGAGTAAAGACACAACAAGAAACAGCAAAACATATGTATTTCACTTGAATCTCTTCCTTCCAGAGTTTAGGTTCAACAATTGCATTCTGATCCAAGATGAGGAGTCTCTTACAGACAGTTCCAATAATGCAGCCGTAACCTTTAAAAAAAACAACCCACAGCTGATGGTTTGGCTTTTGCCTAGCAGCCTAACACTTACTGCACTCAAAATAGAATAAAATAAAATAAAGTAAGTAAATAAATATATATGTATATATATTAAAAAAAATGGAAAACACAACTTCCACAACTTCCACAACTTCTAAACTCTTCCTCACCTCAGGAGAGTCCAATCTCATATCTGTAAACTTCCAGGAGGGTCTCATAAGCCTCAGGCTTAAATCCAGAATGGGAAGAAAATATTCCTGACTTCTCCTAGTAAAAGACCTAGTGCGTTTCTACGAATGAATGCACTTTTTTTAAGATAGAAAAGAAGTAATGTAGGTATAAGAAGGAGCTAAATAAAGTAGATAGGCACTTACTTCAGTGTGTGGTTTTACTCAGTGCTCTCTGGACAGTGCGTAAGTACATATTTTACAGTAAACAGTGACTGGATAAAGGCATAAGAACTCAATTTCAAAAGGAAATGATAATGATGTTGAAATCCAATGCCTGTTTATTAAAAAGTTACAACATTTGTGCTGATTTGTGCTGATTATTATCAGTCAAAGATCAATTTATTTAAATTTATGATCAGTATACAGTATTGATAAATATTTCTAAATGTCGCTTTAGTATTCAGCCCAAAGTTTGTTTAATTATTTAGATTTGGCATATTTCACCTTTCAAAATAACTGCTTTGAAATCTTGGGCTGCTGTGAAACATTAATGACATTCTACTGAATATAAGAATCTTATTTTCATATATTGAAAAGATCATGTATATTTTTAAACATTTCTGATTTCTGTTGAGCATGCTATACTGTTTTTTGGTATGATATTAAAAAATCAGTAAATAATATTTTAAGGATGTAAAAAATTACATGGTGTGGATTTTTTTTTGTTTTACCATGACTTTACTTACAAAGTGACTGTTACCAAACGTATTAATTGCTACAGAATTACAATAATCTAAGCAATTTTTCACTTCTAAAGCCAATCTTTTTGAGATAAGATTAATGACTTTCAGTGCTAGTTTCTGTTTATTTAATTTGAAATTTGAATGTTAGAAGCCAACAGGATTCCTAATGTAAATCAATAACATAAGACATGAGTCTGTTTTCTGTTTGAATCAAAGTGAACTATAAAAACTATATACTAAAATACAACCAGTTCTAGTCATGTTTTTTAATGGTTAGAAAAGGCTTCTGCTACTTAGTGTACCTCTGCTATCCATTCTAAGCTGACTTTGGTAATTAATTGAAAAGAAAAAACATAGAAAATAAATATCAAGTCACAATATCTCATCTTACTTCAAACTGTAGAGATTATTTTTTGGGACCATTTGTGATACCTTTTATGATAAAGTCAGAGACCTTTTTCATAGTCAGTATCTTTTTCATCCTTTGAAAGGTGAGTTCCCCAGCCAACTTTCTCCTTAGCAAACAGAAATATCCCCTTTTATGCTTTGTATATTGATTTCCCTAGAATCTGAGAGAAAAAAAAAAAAAGTGATTAAAATTGAAAGGGTAGGTTCCCCCAAATGTTTTAGTTTCTTAAGTAGGTCATGCTCTCACTTGTTTGTTCTCCCTGATTTCAAGCATCTTTTACCCTCTTTTGCACTGTAGCAAAGATTTGGCAGGCAGGGTTTAAACTGCTCAATATCTATTTTGAAGGCTTTTCAATTTTATGTGAGAAAAACATGAGCTATACTGGTAATGTGAAATTCATTGATAACAAATACCACATGACTTAATAGGACAGAAGTTTATTGCAAGCCAAAAACTTCCCAGGACTTTGTTACAGCAAACTAAAACAATTACAAGGAACATAGTTTGTGGAATTTATATGGTAGTTCCTTTTTTCTGAATATATTGTCCAATACTAATAAAGAAAAATTCTTACAGACACTAATGACAATTTCCTACTGGTTAAAAACTTTCATCCTGCTACCTTTCTTGCCACAATAAGCACAGCTCACTAACACCTGCAGAGCAAGAGAGAGCACTAATGTGGCAGTTTGAACCTAAATGCATGATGACTGCCTCACCAACACATGTGTTTTGACTAGCCAAATAGTGTATATTCCACTAAGCAGAACACAGAAAAGATGTATTAGGAAATTATTCTAAAACTTATGATATTATAGTATGTATTATACTACATTCAAGTATTTAGAGATTAAAATCTCCCAGGGCTAGAATGAATCTTTCAGTTGCATTCATGCATTATTTCAACACGGGAATTTTTTAATCCTTCATTAGAAATTAAATACATCTTTGTAGCACAAATATTTTACAACATTAAATTTGGTGGATACATCTACTTTACACGTGAAGTACAAATCAAACCAGAGAAATGTCAAAGGCTTGGGTAATTTTCCTTTCAGCTTACATGTATAATTATAACTGAGTAACCTAGTGATTAACTACTCTAACTGCAAACATTGAACTGCTTGAAACTTAAGATTTTCATAGTTTTATATAGGTATATAAAATCAAGCATTTTGTTATATACCTGTGACTGAAAAATATAACCTTTCTCTCTAAAATGACTATGCATACTTTTGACAATCATATAAAAATCCATACACTTCAAAGTCAGAAATTCTGCAACAACTAACAAGGAGGAAAAGTCTTATGTGTAGTAGAGCTCTCCTAGGTAGTGGCTCTCTATAGCTTACGGGTCACATACAGAAGAAATGTTTTTGACTATTCTGTTGCAGTACGAGGACCTTCGGTAAGAGACAAGTCACATTCATAGTGTGCTTTGGTATGAACTAGACAGAAATACCTCAGTATCCAACCAGGCAGGTGTTGTAGCTCTACATATCTTGCTCACTTCTCCCCCTCTCCATGTCCTGCAGCATATGACACCAATCTATCAATTTCTCTTTGTCTGCACAGCTATGTTGCTTTGCTTTTTTTAAATGTAGTTATTGACAGTGAGACTGCCAACACTTGAACCATAGAGAGTGGACTATCCTTTGACTCCTTGGACCAACACATCAGGAAGGGGATCCAAACTCAGAAAGGCTGAGCTTGGGATTTCAGCTCTCTAGATTTTGAAGTCAAAGATGGCCTGTTTTTTTGCTTCCGTTAACCCCCACTCAGATAATGGTCCAGTATGGCCAGCCTCCTGACAGAGGGATAGATTGTTTTGAAACTCATCAGCACAGTACATAGGGTTGTGTGGTCAACTCCACCTTGGACAGTCAGTAGTAAGTTCAAACCTGCTCTATGATTTTGCCCACATCACATACCTGCTAGGCAGATAACTGAGGTATCTTTTACAGAGGTTGATCAAAGGGTTCGCTTTTACCTTCAAACCCCGTATCAGAGGAGCAGAGCCTCTTCCATGCATAAAAGCATGTCCCAAAGCATGTCTTTCTTTTCCTCAAGGTAGGACTAGCTGCTTGTCACAGGGTGCAGTGGCAGCCCCTGACATGGCAAGCAATGAACCAGGTCCAGAGTTCATGCAGGCAGTGCTATGAAGAGCAAATGAGATAGGGCCAGAATTAAGACTGAGTAGAGGGCATGACAATGAGAGTCCAAAATATGTTAGGTAGACAGAGCTATATGAACCAAGGGGCTTATCCCATCCAGGAGGCAGGGATAGGATGTCTACAGGATAGGTCTGGTGTCCATCTCATAGGTCCAGTGACAGGAACTCCTGCAACACAGCTCAGAAAAGGAATTAAGGCTGAGCTGAAATGGGGGTCTGGGACCCATGCACGTGAGGAGATCACAGGGAAGACTGGACAGGAAGCAAAATACCTTTTAGTGCCCTCAGGGCCCTCACAGAGTGGTACATAAAAGTCTTTTACAGTTATGCAAATGGGAAGTCAACTATGCTGAGCTACACAAAGAAGCTCAGCTTATTTAAGTGCATGCTCTTTTAAGGTCAAGTGTTGTTTGCTGGTTTAATTGCCTGAGCCAGCATCAGTCTTTTTCATCATATTGCTGCTGGGCAATTCTCCAGCTGCAAAGCTGTCTCTGAAAGAATGGTCTCGGAATGTATTGATAAGGGTCCTATTCTCTTCTGGACAAACAAGTTGCTTCCCTCTCCACGTGTGTCATTTTGTACGGTTATGCACAAAAATGAGACAGCTGCTTTGGAGCTCAACAGAGGCATCTCATTGTAGCGATCACCTGTAAGGCAAGTAGGTATTGTGAATATCCATAAAAGACAAGAACTAGAGAGCTAGATGGTTTGCTGCTATCCTGTAGCTACAATCAGGAGACACTGTATCTAGGAGCGAAAGTTTGCTCTACCTCGTACATGCTTTTCACCTGGTCTTCCTCATAATAGAGCTAAACTGCAGATACGTAGTGTGGACAGAAGACAAAGTCTAAACCAGGGTGTCCTAGTGAGACAAAAGGGGGCACCCACCGATAACAGATGCTAACTGGTGCAGCTGTTACAACTCTGAAGAGTTCTGCTTAATCTCTCCTGTTTTTCAGCAGTCAGTTTGTTATCAGCCAAATTATAAACTGAGAAACCACTTATTTTCAAAACTTGATGATCTCTTCATATTGTAGATCACTGATTCACTTCTCTACTTTTAAAAAATGTTTTTCTGTTTCTATTTTAAGAAAAACCTTAAGAAAGCGTCTGCATTTGTTTCCATATACTTTATATCACCTAAGACATGTAAGACCAATACCAAAACACTGCACTGACTGGTAGGAAAAGACCAAAATCCTTGACTCTTTCTACCAGTTGATCAAAACCATGGGGCATGTATTCTAAATACGGGCAATACACCCAGTTTTCCTCTTTCTGCTAGAAGTCCTTTGCTCATGGGTACACCCATGAAAAAGGTGAGCATAGACAAATGCAAGTGACTCCTTCCTCCCTGCTCTCCTTCCTGAATGGTCCTGTTACATCAACAACAAGCACCCTGGGCTGGTTCAGAGGATTTCACTTAAATGTTCATCAAACACAATGAGAAGTTTTTACTTTTCCAAGTGCCAGACAGAAGGGATAATTTGAAAAGTAAAATTACTTTTGAGGAAGAATACTGAAATAGAGTCATTTGTTCCCTGGGTCATGAAATAGTAATACGCTTCCTGGCTCCTAGACAGGAACAAGAAAATACAGCAGAAATAAAGCTCTGCAAAAAGTAGAAATGCATTGATTTTAGAGTAAAACCCAACTGAGAAAATAGGCATGCCAGGAAAATGGTTGCTGCCAGCTGTCCAGGAAATGACAACAGCATGAAAAAGCTTAATATAGGTAGAGATGAATAGGTGACAAAATGAGAGCAGGAGATGCTGTCCACATGAGAAGCTAAGTGGACTAATTGTTGCATTCCTTACTGTCTTTCCTTGGTGTTTTAGATATTGTTACAGCAATACTACTATCAGCTTCAGATGTAAGCACCTATTATTCTCTACAGTTAGATTCAGACACTAAAGAAAGACAGTGAATGCAAAAGAGAAGAGAAGAGAAAGGGAACTGATGGAGTACGAAGATAAAGGTAGAATGAAAACAAGACAGACTGTTATCAACTTAATGCAAGTTAATTTCAACAATCTGAATCACTAGCTTGTTGACGTTTCTGAACATCTTTATGCAGTTATCTAATAAAAGTAATTTAATGTGAACAGGGGAATATTAAGGCAGTTAAGAAGTAATCACCAATTTCACTTGATTTTTACTGTTCATTATTTGGAAAGTCTTTGTAGGTTCAGAATATAATTGACAAAGCGTTACATTACTATATATTCAACATTGAAAGCGATCATCCTCACACTTTTATATCAAACATATAATTAATCATTTGGGCACTCCTATGTTCTTTCAGATACCCTGCACTCCTCTAAGGAAACACTTCTAGAAAACATCAATAGGTCAAGGAAAATTTTATTATGGTATTTACGTAAGTATCTCAGAGAATATCCTTTTCCATTACACTTGAAAATCTGACAACATTTCTTATTGTGTTTCCTGAAAAACATGCAGCAAGTAAGCTGAGATCATCTACTTAGCACAGACTTGGGTCTGAAGGAAGCAAATATTAAAAAATATAGAAAATTAAACCTCATTGTCCCAAATCTAATTATGTAGCCACCTAATTAACATTACTTGGATAATTAATTAATATAAGTGTATACCCATTTTCCCTCTCTTCTTTCATTCTGTAGAAGCTAGTATGTACATTTGAACATGTTGTTAATTATTTGAATCATTTATTCAAGTCTTCAGTGAGGATACTTAACTTACCAGCATTACTAACTAACCTAAAACCAGTTCTTAAAAAGAAGATTTCTGAATTTCAGAGCAATTTCATTTGTGATCTACACAATGGATTAATTCAAAGAAAGGTCAGGAGGGATGAATAAATTTGAACCAGATCTTTGTCGCAAACCAGGACTCTAAATTCAATTTACAGAATATCTCTCAGCATGACCAAGCCTGATGCAGCAGCTATTGATAGTCTCCCCACCCTAATTGCCCTTGAGAGTGGGCAGAACTCTTTTCACCACTGCTAATAAAATGCGGGATTAAAACTACTGACTCTGGGTTGAGCACACTTCAAGCTGGTTTTTTAGATGTAACATAGGAGAGCTTTCTGTTTGTATTATGGATCAATGTCGGAAACCGTAATGGATAGTTTGTTTTCTTTCCGTATGGTTTCGGCCTGTTGGGGTGCTTTCTTAGAAAAGCAGTGTACAGATCTCCATCTCAGTCTTTGGGGACTTCATAGGCTCTAGGATATTATATGCATGGGGATTTGGGTTTTCTGCATTTCTTGGGTGGAGCTGCTAGCACACAACTACTAGAGCTATTCTCATGCTGGAAGACAATTCTTAGCTGAACTCCGGCTCTGATGCTCTGCTCCACACCTTCCTGACCTAGATGATACATGCAGGAATGGCTTTTCCTTTTATCTACCAACTGAATGTTTAACCACCTTTTTTTACTGCTTTTTTTTCAGCTAGAATACGCAATTGATTTAACAACCAAAGCTTCTTCCTAACATCACCTACATAAGAAAGGAGCTGGACAGAGGATTTAGGGACACACTAGTTTTCTTCATCCCCCACCAAACCCACATAAAATGCAATGCACAGGGTAGACAATACATGCAATAACTCAAGCAGTTTAGAGAGGATCAGGAATTGTCACTTGTTAAAAGATCAGTTTGGCAATTTTTAGTATTTAGTGAGTTTTAGCACTGTTCAGATATTGCAGTGTACACTACAGTCACACCTGCCTCATTCTGTTAGATTTCAGCTTTTCTGCCTTTTAATATGAAAAATCAGCAGGAAACATTGCTATTTCTGTCATCTTTTTACTGCTAAGCTTCTCTTTAGCATCTTAAGTCGGCTTTACTTCACCTCATTTTACAGCATGAGCCTGAGACAAGTTACTGGTTTTTCCAAGAAGTACAACTCCCTCAATGTGCTTGCCCAGCCACTCCCAGATCAATATCTCTATATTGAAAAGAATGGTTGTGATGCTCATGTAAGAGAAAAGTAATGGCTGTGCCTTTTGTGCACAGCGGAAGCAGATGTACTGCAGAGAGGCATTGCACCA
The DNA here is from genome assembly GCA_013400335.1 of Eurystomus gularis. Lineage (NCBI taxonomy): Eukaryota > Metazoa > Chordata > Aves > Coraciiformes > Coraciidae > Eurystomus > Eurystomus gularis. Next base: position 14,424 of record VZZY01008115.1, read on the forward strand.
GCTTCCCTCAACAACTTTGCCAATATATTTCAAATCATGTAACAAGCCCTATTCTCACCCCAGCATCTTCAGCATGGGCAGAGAACTATTTGTGTAATGTATTTTATATGGGCTTCAATGTAAAGTACAGTATATGTCTTGATGACAAGAGCTTACACAGCTTCTCTTCGCTCCCTCCCAGTGAGAGGTAGCTGCATTGGCTGTTAGTCCTTAAGCTCATATTGACTGCTTTTCTGTGGCCCAGTGCTGCTGTCGAGTGGAATAGCTTCAATCCAATGTGTAGAAAGTACCCCCTGTCTCTTCCTTTCTAGCCTGGGAGTGTCGTAAAGCTATAGGAAAAGAGGATTTCAAAGGTAACAAATGAGAAGCCTGCTGGATGAGTGATTTACCTGTTAGCCTACTATAAAAAAGTGGCAACCATAGGCTTTCCAGCACTAATGCCTTAAAAAGCAAGGGGTGATTTTTGCCCTGTTATCAGAGTGTCATTTAAAGTGTGGAGCCAAAGAGAAAGGGGTCATCTCCCAGCAACCTCAAGTAGGCATCAAAGCTCTGGATGACACCAAGAAGTGGGCATTTCCCACTGCCAAACCCGCTCCATTTTCTGCAGATGACCTGTGTGGGACTCCAGGATCTGAGCTTCTGTAAATTACATGGTATAAGTCACAGCATAGTAGCCCCTACTAGTCTCTTTGGGCACAGATTTATAGCTTGTATTCTTTACTGCCTCAATACTCTCTCCAGCACAGTTGTGGCCCATGTTGCCCCTGCATAATTTGTTTGTGTTCATATTTTTTCCTCTATTAGAGAAGCTGTTGCTGGGACTGGTAAAGATAACAATTGCTTCTAGTTCTTGTCTTCTCTAACCTAAAATAAAGAGGATGTTTTGATCTTTAATTTAAACATAGAGGTTCCTATTATCACAATACAAGAACATTGCTGAAAGGTTTAGTGACTTACAATGACTGTACATTAGAGATATTATGACTTGCACACAAGGCTCTCTTTCTCTTAAATAATAATAGCAGCACTAAATACCTATAATTTCCTTTGTCTTCAAAATCTAGGGATATTAAACGGTCAAAGAAAGATAACCGAAGAACAAGCAAGAGATTGCCAGAAGGCCTCTTTTCTTTAGTGCAGCTCATGTCTCTCTCTATAGGAAAATGTTTCAGAGCTCAAAAATATGTCTAAAAAAAGGGGGCAAGTAACCCATAAAATATACATATAGGCTTTTTACATGAGATATAGCACAAATCTGGCACTATCTTTGAGGGCATTACTGCATTGTTACTTTTAGCAAGATCAACAGATAGAAAACCCTATCTCTAGCACTAAGGAGCATTCTTAGGCTATATCTGTGCTGATTCCTTATATGATACCTGGCATAGATCTGTATTTATTTCTGGTTTTAATTCAAAGGCTGAGTATTTAAAATCATAGAAATGTTGACTGAAAGGGACCCCTGGAAGTCCTGTAGTTCAGCCGCCTATTTGAAGCAGGATTATCATAAGCACTACACCAAGTCAGCCATGATGACTACTAATTTTCATTATAAATAACAGTAAAGAAACTTTATAAAATCAGTTTTATATCAGTAAAATACATTTGCTTTTATAAAAGGGAAATGTATTGCATAAAATTAGTGCTTAATTCATTTGTGCATGTATGTTTTGAAAAATTTTAATGTTTTCCAGATTTTTCACCAGTTTATTGTGTTGTCAAACTTAAAAAATGAAAACTCAACCAAAAATGTAAACCTTTGTCACATTCTTTATTTCAAAAAAAATCATATTTTTAATCCATTTTGTTCTTAAGATTTGTCAGCTGTCTTTAATGACACATTCACTGTTTTTGTCCAATCATCATTTAATCCCTAAATATGTGTTTCTCTGAATGGACTAATTTTAAAAAACTGCAAAAATCAGTGTTATAACTGAGATAATAATCACCCCAAAGCCTAGCTGGCTTTTTCATAATGTCATAGAATCATAGAATCATTTAGGTTGGAAAAGACCTCTAGGATCATCTAATCCAACCTTCGTCCAACATCTCCTAACCCCTAGACCATGTCTCAAAGCGCCACGTCTGCCCGTTTTTTGAACACCTCCAGAGATGGTGACTCCACCACCTCCCTGGACAGCCTGTTCCAGTGCCTAACCACTCTTTCAGTAAAGAACTTCTTCCTGATAGCCAATCTAAACCTCGCCTGGTGCAACTTGAGGGCATTACCTCTTGTCCTGTCATTAGTTACTTGGGAGAAGAGACCAGCACCAACCTCACTACAACCTCCATTTAGGTAGTTGTAGAGAGCAATCAGGTCTCCTCTCAGCCTTCTCTTCTCCAAGCACATCATTGTGCCAAAGTTCCCTTAGTGAAATATACATTACAAAGAGAAAGCAGGAGAAGCTGTTTTTTTTTGATGAGATAGAATAGAAATGATTCAATCTACAAAAAAAAAGCTGGTGCTTTGGTTTTCAGTCCAAGGTAACAACAGCAAAATGAGAAGTTTCCCACCCAAAAGGCAACAAAAAATTCTCCACTGATGAAGGACTACATAGTATCTCATTGCACATAAAGCCACTGCATCATTACATAAAAATATTTTTCTTCATTGCTCAACCCATATTCCTTACCTTAATTTCACTTCCCATCATTTAAATAGCATTTCATATCTTCAAAGCACTGCACATGCATTAACTAATTTCACTAATTAAAATTTTATACTACTGTCTAATGATAAATTCCCAAATGCAGTAGATTTGAAAATTTCCCACTAAGTATGCTTTGATAAGCCTCCTCAAGTGTGTGGTCTTTTGATATCACTAGATCTGAAACCCTTCCCTGGTTATTTGCTGCCAGATACTAAGGAGTTACAATGATTACTAAACTTCTAGACCAGGAAGGGAGGAAGGAAGGCAGGATTTCCCTTTTCTTGGGGAAAAGCAGGCATTGCTTCATATCAAAGTTGCAAAGTCTCCATGATAACCTGGCCACCAAAATATACACACTGCCTGATAGACCACATTGGTCCTGTATTTCAAGTGTTGCATGATGAGTTTATTCTTCTAACGTGAATGCACAAATGGAGGAAACATTTACTCAATGGGTAAAGATATTAATATACCTATCAGCAGCAACCAGCAATGCTCTACATTGAGTGCAGATGTCTCAGGTTGGCTCCACATGACCTTTGCATTCATATCACAGCTGGGGACGCTGCTACATTTTTCCACCTTTCAGAGGCAGATCTGAACGTTGACAGTCCACGGGCAAAAAAATCTGGTGAGTGACTGCAAGGAGGGATATCATGACCCTGTGTCTTGAATGGCACAAGGCCATGGGTCTGTCGTTGTTGAGATGGACACGACATTCAAAAAGTTATGAGCCAAAGCTAAAAAGCTACTTTATTCATCATTCCTCTCGTATTCATTCTACCTCCAAGCCTCTTGACAAGTCTGTTTATATCCTTTCTTATCTATCCACGCTGTGTTCATGTACTAAGGCTGCTAAAATGATTCGCTCAATGCCCTGTCCATACGCCTCTCTTTACATGCTAATTGGCTGTGGCTCCTGCTGTGGCTCCCGCCTTGTCTGCTGCTCTCTTGCCAGGTTTCTGCTCTGTGGTATGTACTCATTCAGTCTCTTATCACTTCCTTCTCTCCTTGAGACTTCCCAGCCTCTTCAAGGGTACATGGTTATCTGCTCAAGGTCAATGTCCATCATCCTCATCTGAGTCTTCAGTCCAGCTGTGGACCCCCACATGGGTCAGTCTAGATGTGGCCTAAATTAATCCTGGAACACAAGGTAGCATCCAAATATTGTAAAGACAGAGATGATAGCCTTTTTGCCAAAGGTGGTCAATGGCAAGAGCAGGCCACAGTTCTTAATGTTCTTGATCTTCCCCACTTTTAAGAAGACAACTTTGATAAAGCATCTGTTGAAGAGCTCAATGGGCTGAAGAGGGGTATGCAGGAATGACCACCGAGAAAGACATAAGGGTTCAGATAGAGCTTTTCAAATCTTGAAGTTCCCTGTTTCAAAGTGATGGTTTATTAGATGTACAGGTCTCTTCAGTAATAGCAAGGCAGCTTTGCCTTGCTTTCTAACATAGCAAGCTGCAAATATTTAAAGGGTAAATCCCCCTTCTGGGTAGCAATGCCCATTAAGCATTGATAGTATGACTTACACAGTAGAGACCTGTCAGAGCGATAGACCTAGTAATCATTGGCAGTAAACAATAATGTACATAACCATAGCGAATCATCAGAAAGAAAACAGAGTACTGTTTAGTTCTAGAGATGAATTAGGAGAATTTACTTTATGCATTAAACGAATTTCCTTTCGGTACTTCAGACTGCCTGGCTTTCATACCTTCAGATGCGTCTGCTCCTCCCGAGGGTTGCTGTAGTCACTCTGCTGAGCTCCTGTTATATAAACAGAGAAGTCATCTCTCTCTTACCCTGCCCTTCCCAGCTTGTCTCGGCATATGCTGTTAGCTTTCGCAGTTGACAGACACTCTGACAACTGGCAGTCTGTCTGTCAAGAAGATCCTAAAAGATGAAAGCGTTAAGTAGAAAGTTCAGTTCAGGATCATCTCCATGGCTTTAGGAATGTGTTTGCAGTGTAGATAGTGTAGCAGAGTGCTGATAAAATCATATACGTTGTTTTCCTATGAATGCAGCATCGACTTCAAATGGTAATATTTACTTCATGCAATGTTTAATCACCAGAAAATTACATATTTCACAAAACTAAGCTATCTCTTCCTTTTTCTGGGCCAAGTACAATCCTCATGAAAGACAAATAACCACCTCTCACTGTGCTGTGAGAAGTGGGTTCTTTGCCTCAAGGTGACCCTTCTACATTTACACCTCTCTCTCTCTCCCTTCCTGGACATTTCACCAGGCTGCTGTCACCTTCTTCTTGCTTCTTCTCACCTTTCAGAACATTGTCTGCTTTCCTTCTGCCTGGCTTATGTCAGGTGGAGGAGCTGATCCAACACCATCACACTAGGCAACTGGCATCGGGCCGAGCAATATTGTCCCTTTGCTGCTGGCAGATGAGAGCACGAGGAGAGGAGGCAGTGACCTGCCTTGCAGCACTGACAGCAGGAGAGGAATGCCAGCGGCAGGGCTGGGATTGTGCCAGTAGCCTTGCTGGGATGGCTCTAGCTCTGCACTGTGAGACCTCTGCAGGAATGGGGCAACTTCACTAATATCCCTGACAAGCACTTACATTTTATTCTCTCAAGTGCAGTCCTTGACAGAGTTTAGGAGCTGACAGAGTAAAGCAGCTTTGTGCTGCTGTCACTGCTTCTAATTACCAGCTCTAATAAGGCTTCATCCTGATTCCTTCTCCCTGACTTTTAAAGTGGTGTTATGACCTCCTGGGTGAGTTGGCTATTCTTTCCGACAAGCCAGCAGCAAGAGCAAATCTACAGTGCCTGTCTGAACATGAACCAAAATGACTTGTAGTAAAATAGAAGTGTGGAGTGTTAAGCACAATATTCGTCCCAGAAAAATTAAGACCTGATAAAAATACATGATGGAAAGCTACCAGTCTTCTCCCTTGGAACTGGTTTATATAAGCCAATTCATTTCAGATATCCAACAAATTTTGATCACAAAGAAACAGCTTTGTATACTGTATACTACCCTCTTCTTTCTGAATAAGAATAGCTTTGCTTAAATAGACTCTTTGTCTTTGATAGAAATCTTGAGGACTTTAGATGCAGTGACCTTGTAAGGCAGCAAACGGACAATGCTACACAACTCATCCATGAGCTGTGGCGCACTTGTCTTCAGATGAGTCTCCTTTTCCCCCCCCCCATTTAGACTTTATGCTGTCAGATTTGGGGATTTTTTTCAAAATGGGTTTTCTTTTTCTTTCTCTCTTTCTTTCTTTCCTTCTTTCCTCCTTTCTTTCTTTCTTTCTTTCTTTCTTTTTCTTTCTTTCTTTCTCTCTTTCTTTCTCTCTTTCTTTCTTTCTCTTTTTTCTTTCTTCCTTCCTTCCTTTCTTCCTTTCTTCCTTTCTTCCTTCCTTTCTTCCTTCCTTTCTTTCTTCCTTTCTTCCTTTCTTTCTTTCTTTTCTTTCTTTCTTTCTTTCTTTCTTTCTCAGTGAATTGATTCACCGAGTCACACAGTTCACCTTAGTGTTTTATATGATAAATCTGAAAGATAATTTAAATTGGCACAGACCCTATAAGATACGCCAATCAATTCTAAATGCCATCTGTCACACTATACTCAAAGTGAAGGAGAGAAAAAGCACCCACTGGTTCAGTTCCTCCGTGCTACCCAGCAGGTGCCTGACTGCCCGTCATAAACCCTGCATCTTCCTGCTTTCTGAAGCTTAATAGGACAACCAATCATCCTGTTTAATCCTGAGACCTACAGCAGACTTTGTAAAAATTACATCCAAAGTTGAGGTTATACCCTCTCTTCTCAAAGGAGGAGTCAGAGCTGCAAAAATCCCCTTAGTTTTCCTTACTAATTTAGAGGGTAATTCTTCCCTTATCCCTCCTTACTTTACAATTGAGCACAGACACATGCACTGCAAAACAGAAGGCCAACACTATCCTGGGCTGCATCCAAAGTGTGGCCAGCATGTCAAGGGAGGTGATTCTGCCCCTGTACTCCACTCTTGTGAGGCCCCCCACCTGGAGTACCGTGTTCAGCTCTCGGGTCTCCAGCATAAGAAAGACATGCACCTGCTCTAGTAGGTCCGGAGGAGGGTCACAAAGATTATCAGGGGGCTGGAGCACCTCCCCAATGAAGACAGGCTTGAGAAAGTTTCTAGTTGTTGAGGCTGTTTAGCTTAGAGAAGACAAGGCTCCAGGAAGACCTTATAGCAGTCTTCCTGTACTTAAAGGGGGCCTACAGAAAAGATGGGGAGGGATTCTTTTTCAGGGAGTATAGTGAGAGGACATGGAATAATAGTTTTATACTGAAAAAGAGTAGCTTTATATTAGGAAGAAATTCATTACTGCGAAGGTGGTCAGACACTGGAACAGGTTGCCCAGAGGAGTTGTGGATGCACCCTCCCTGGAAGTGTTCAAAGCCATGCTGGATGGGGCTTTGAGCAACCTGATCTAGTGGAAAGTGTCCCTGCTCATGGCAGAGGGGTTGGAACCAGATGATCTTTAAGGTCGCTGCCAACTCAAACCATCTATGGATTCTATTACATATATCTGTCTTACAGTTTGTACGTACACATCTCCTTTTCAATCTGAGAGCGTCTAAACTTCTCACTTCCCTGTAAAAGTGAGGTCTGCTGCCCCAGAGCATCATTTACCTTTCTGCTTTTATGTTTCCAACCCAAAAGTACTCCAGAAAAGTGGCTTGTGGTTTTCTCTCTCCATGTTAATTTTAGGTTTGCTGGGGAAGGTAAATGGAGTGTCTTCTGGGGTAGGGGAAAGTGGTGCATATATATAACAAGAATAGGCTAAATACTGACATGTTTTGCTTTACCTCCATTCCCTCTCCTGTAGAGGTGTTAGTTGTAACGTGGATACTTGTGCCATCAGCAGTACCAAACACACCAAGAGCAGGCTGGCTGTCACAGATGAGCCATGTTGCACCCCATCCCTGCCTGTCCATAAACCAGACTACATTTGGTGGGCTACCCCACAAAAGATCTTCGTGTTTTTCCTCATCTGCTGTTACCCACAGCCACAGAAATGTGAACACTGCAGAGTGCTTCAGGAAAAAGGGGCTTTTCTTAGATTTTCCAAATCCTTACCCCAGAGTGCCTCTAGTCTCTAACTGTACCTTACAAGCAAGGCTTTTTTTCCCTGTTATTTCCTGACTATTACTAAAGGAAAAAACTCCATACGAAATGCTTTACTTTTTTATCCACAGCTTTCATCATCCAACTGTCTTTATTCAGTCTTTTTAAATGATTTATAAGTTTATTCCCTTCATTCGTTCATGAAATTAGCAACTTCAAAATCCTTCCCATCTTCTCTGAAGCTTTGATGAGTGCTAACGATAAAAGCAGCAGCCAGGTTGCTGGGATTTTGGCAGTGACTGAAAGCTCTGAAATGGCCTTTCTCTGCCTCAGAGGGTTGCTCAGAGTTGGCGAATTGCTCGGTATCTGTTTCCTTGCAGGACCTTTTATCTGTGTGCTGGGAGATTGTACGTCATCTCTCTCTGAAAGCAGTCACGGTGAATAGAAACTACCTTCTTCTAAAAGCATTATTTATTTACTAGAAACAACAAAATTATCACCCCTGTGTCTTCAGCTAAAGTCAGAGCTTCACTGTTCAAGGAAAGAGGAAGAAGTAGTTCCTGTTCTAAATAATTACACAAATATATCAAGCAGAAGAATGGTTGAAGAAAGGCATATTAAATTTGTGAGAGTCTGACCATCACTTCCTTTGAGTTTTTATGGATAATTTGTGCTTTTTCTCAAGTAGATACTCTTTTCAAATACAAATATAAAAGATGTTACACTAGAAATCGGGACAGCTACAGGTCATTAAACAACATATGTTGAGATTCACTGATGCCATGAAGCACCCACTTAGTGAATGGTGTACAAGATACAACCTAATTTTATACTTGCTAAGAAGATTGTCTGCTAAGAGTGGGCAGGTGGACAGCAGCCTATTTTTGAATAATAGTTGTTTTTCCCTAATCAAATAATATCTGCCTTCACTAGAGAAGACAAATATACAAACTCTTTAAAATTATTTGTAGAATTTAATCGGACAATTATAAAATAACTTATTTTAACTATATTAAATTAGATGGTTAAGATTTTCTGCCTTGTAAGCCTGTAGCTTCATTTAAAATCTTACAGGCATTATCCCACTTTTCATTAAATTCCATAGTTACTAAAACAATTTCTACAGAACATACACAGACCCTATTGCTATCATTTACTTCTGGAGGACTGTTCAAGAAGAATGCCTAATGACTCTACAAATAGTCAGGAGTACAGTTTGCAATTCTGCATGGAGTTGAGTGTCATTAGGGTTTGTCCTCACTCCATATGCTAAATAAATGAACCTCAATTCCTTTTCTTCTCGTGATGGATCTCAGATGAAAAGATGTAATCTAAGTTTCTTGTTCTTAACTTTCCTTACACAACCACAAAATTAATTGACACTTGATCCCATGGAGTGTTCAAACATTTGGATTTATTTTTTTTAACTGTCACTTTCCCATTTCCATTTGTAAGGTGTCCACCTCCACCCTTCCCATCCCTATTTGAACCAGTCATCACATTCTTCAGCAAAGTGCTTCCTGAGGGAAGGAACACCTATAAATGTTCCAGCAGGCCCCTTCCTATGAGTCAACAAGTTCCTGCACTCTGTTTACACAGCATCCATTCTCAACAAGGAAGATGCTGAAACTACCAGGTATAAACATCTGACAAAGGGATTATGACCTCTTTTTAGTATAGCCCTTCTTACTGAGACACTGTCTTTTCTTCAATTAATTATTTAAAATTAATTATCTTCATGCTCTTTTATTACACCATGACATCCCCTCGTTACTTCTACAGAGTTCCTTTGTAATGTCTGAGAGGTCTAAAAAGGCTAACATCTAACAGCTGCATATGAGGTTGACTGATACCTTCCATGGTTTGCTGTGAACAGCCTGCTTCCCTGCTTCAGGGCTGCACAGCAAGCTTCTCAACTCCAATCAACTCCAAAAGCTGCCTGTGCTCTACTGGTGCTCAGAAACTCTGCAAGCATGATGTAAATTATATTATCTGTAATCATGTAAATTTGTACAGTCAGAGAGTCAATTTTTATTTGCTTGGCAGGAGAATCCACAGGCTTGCAACACTCCAAAGCTTTTAAATTGCTAGGTACAACTGCTGTGACATTTCAATTCAGCTATGTTCATCCCCAATGATAGAATGACCATCTCTGACCTTTCACATGCACATATATGCATAAAGCTTGACAGTCAGTAAATGTTTGAAATCTCTCTCAGAGTACCAAAAGCAGCCACTGCCTTGCATGTGTATGTGCAAAGATTTAGAAAATTTTCATTAATATTCTGCTAAAGAAAGCCTGTGAAATTTTATTGTTAGCAGTAGCACTCGGCCTCAGAGAAATAACAGGTGAAAGACAGTATGTGGCATGCATTCACATCAAACCTCAACAGAGAAGCAAAGCAGTATCTATCGTTATGCTACTCAAAAAGGTTCATCTCCCTTAACACCTGAGCAGAGCTGCCAGGCTGCTATGGAACTGTCACCTGTGGTCCACTCCTCAGCTGTATTATGCCAGCAAATGTCAGGCAGACACCTGCCACCGTACTATACCATTCCATTTTTGCTTTCTCATTGGGCTAGAGGGCCTGAAGTACATTCACCAGAAAAGGAAAATGCTAGTTGTCAGGAAAATTTATGAAAGCATATGGGCATATGGCATGCAAGAAATGAGCTGATTTAGTGTAGTTCCTAAGTAATCTCTTGAAAACCCAGATCCTCAGAGGTTCTGCCTGATGATCAAAGCTTGCTCCTCTACCAAATAGTGGCTTGTAAATAACCACTCATTTCATCTTTCTGGCAGAAGGGCATTTTTGAGAGCTGTATCTACCAGTGTAAATAAATTTTTTGCTTATAGCCCCTCATACGATTTGATTTGGCAAAAAGTGACAAAAAATGCTGCATTTCGTGCTGCCCTCTACAATGAGAACATCTTTTTCTCATATGTGAGGAACTGACTTCCTACAATAATAAAGTAAATGACTTTATAACCCTTCTACAAGAAGTGTCTGGTCCAAATCCCTTGGCAATACATCATGCAGCTAAGCTGAGTAGCAAATCTGCAGCCTCCTCTGCGTGTGTGAATGGAGGAATGATCTTTGGATCATGAAGAGAAGGATCATCATAGACCTCGTTACACCTCTTTAAAAGCCAATGAATCTCAATAAAGATTATCAGCAAGTACATTTTTTATTTATATCAGTGTTATTTGTCCTAGAACAGAGGCTTACACATAAGTGCCATGCATGCCAAGGGGAATCCCAATTACTTGCTCTTTGAATAATCAGAGAAAAGAATAAAGCAGAAAATGGCTTTCCTACCCTGTGGTATATTTTGACATATCTTTCAAAAAATCTTTCCTATTTTAACATGATATAAAAATCCTAGATTTCAGGATGTTCCTATGGTAAAAAGGACACAAGAAAAAAAAAATGACTCTGACCACAAAAGAGTTATGGGCCCAACAGCTATTTTGGAAAGAAACCAGAGACAACTGTTTCTCCAACCACTAGAGGTGTTCCATGACCATGAAACCATTAACTTCCTGGTTAGTAACTGTATTTCTCCCTCTGAATTTGATTTTTCTCTTGTGAAAAATAAAACATTCCAGCAAAATATAGGGGGTTTTTTGAGGAATATTGATTTTCTGACATAAAAACCCTTTTGAAACAAAACTTCTGACAAGAGCCACATGAACAGAGCTCTTCAGAAAAAATCAGTATAGAAAATAAATTACAGTACATCAGAACTTCCAGCCATGATAAACTTTGTGCACTGCCATGATATTTTTGAAAATCAGAATGTAACCATACAGGCAAAAGTTATTTGTCATCTTGTCCTGGTTTGGCCAGGACAGGGTTAATTTTAGTGGAGCCAGGTTATTCTATACCATACTGACGTCATGCCCCAGGGCCAGTTCCGGTGGGGGGCTTGGCTGGTTTTTCAGTGAGCTCGCTCTGTAGCCGTTCTCTGCTGTCAATCTTTTTTTTGTACTGCTCCTTTCTCATTGTGACTGTGTCTTTTGTTAACTGCAAGTGCTTATTACATGTTAATTTCTTTTATATATACATATATATAAAACCTTCCTTATCTCAACTCAAAAAGGCACTTTAAAACCTTTTTTTCTTTCTCTGTCCGTGACCAGGCAGATGGGAGGGGGCGGGGAGCAGCGGGGCCACACGGCTCCTGCCACCCCACAGCCGCAGCTCTTACTAAACCAACACACATCTGCATTTCCTATTCAACATGTGAAAAACCATGCATTTTCCTCTAATTACCATTCAGGATTTAGGAGCTGTTGTATTGACAATTTTCTTAGTATTCAGCTGTTTGGCTGCCAGAAGGAGGTACAAAAGGAACTCAAAAATCTCACTTTAAAATGTGAAGGGACTCTAGGTTAACACTAAAGAATGTATTGCTGAATTGAGGTCTCTCCCCTTCCACTCCTCCTTGTCAAGGTTTTTGCTCTTGATAGTGGACCCCTAACAAAGGAAGAATCTCTTCAGTAGTAATATTTCAGAACAACTTCAAGGAACTGTGAAAGCTCTAGGGAGCACCACAAATGTTGAAGTGGTAAATCAGTGGGGAAAAAGCAGAAGGATGTCAAACGTTTTCTGAAGAAATCATAATTCAGAGATGAGAGTCCACTTTCTGCCAACTTTTGTACTAAGGCTAAAGGGAAAAAGATGCCTAGCTACCCTATTCAGCAACTGCAGACAAGTGTGTCAGAGAAAATATATTGTGAGGGCATTAAGACCATTTTGGAAAAAAAAAAAAAAAGAAGAGGAGACTGAATCCACTTTCTCATACCTTAGAAACAATGTGGTTCAGCATAAACTTAACTTGTTTTAAATTGTGCATGTACAGCCACTAAAATAATTAAACAATTTAGAAATAAACATTTAAGAAAAAAATTAAAGGTAGTATGTTTAAGGCATTCATATTTCTTTTACGTAGAATAATCCAAAGCAGATGAAGGTACGTCCTTTGAATTAATGAAATAAACAAAAGGTGCTAGTGTCCTTCTGAAATACCATCTTCTACAGAACTGAAGAGACAGTACCGAAAAAGAAAAAACAAAACACAAAGCAAAGTAACACCCTCTTAAGATAGAAATTAAAAAATAAATGGTAGAAGCTAGCTTTAAGGGTGGATTGAAAGGGAAAAGAGAAAGCAACAAGAGAATCACTACAACTGTTGTTTAGAACGAAATAAAACAATTTTTAAAAACAATTTTTATTATTGCAAGGATTTTGTTTGAAAAATGTCTAACAGTTAATAATAATTTCTGAAAAGGTGAATGCTTTTCATATTTGTTAGGCAATTTGTATTACTGTACTGGGTTTTGTGAGCTCTTTCTAGTTGCTATGAGACTACTACAGCCAGGTTTCGCCACTGTAAATCAAGCTCCTTTTCTACTTGTACATGAGAGCACAAGGTCTGTTTATTTGAAGTATCATGAAAACCAGCATCATGTTCTGCCCATTTGTTCCAACACTGGATAATCAAACCTTTAGAAATGTAACCAAGCAGCTAAAAATGTGGCTGGGACAGCAAGTCTTTCAGGAAGGTTTGGGCACTTGAAGGAGGAAAGCACTAATGACTAGCACAGAGGTTAGCAGCTTGCCTTGTGCTGTGTAAAAACCTGCATTTCTGTCTTCAAACTAGAGCCTAAACAGGCTCAGAGGCATTGAACACATGCTACCCATCATCTTATTGACTGTCTTTCCCTCTCTTGAAAAGAAGTCTTCTGCTGGACTGAGAATACATGAGACCTTGGAATCGAGGGCTACCAAATTTCTTAAGAGCCAGAACTTGAACCAGCAGACTCCAGCCACTATAATTCGTCCACTTCGCACTGTGGGCATCAGGGCTATAAATTTCCAAATCTGAATTAGCACCTCTGGGATATTTGAGATGCTCTCTCATTATCTGTGTCCTGGAAGAGCTGTTAAATTATATCTATGAATATCACTTTAAAACATAGCCTGAACATGCTGTGCTATAAAGAATACTGTAAAATAAACATTCCGATAAGGAAAAAGAAGATATAAGCTGTATTTATTCTTCTGTAGCATATTTCACACCTTTAAACATTTCTCCATGAGACTGTTTAAAAATTGCTGCCATAAGGGAATACAGGGCTGGCAAAGAATTTTACAGGGATGAACACATGGCAAAACTGCATCATTATTTTTAAAGTTATAATAATACAAAACTAAGGATCTGTCTGCTTTTAAATCTAATTTCTAATTTAGCGGCATTACAAGATATATTTATTTGATTTAATGAATTTTATTAATTTTTCACACAATTTGGGAAATTCTAATGGTTATTAATAATCGCATAATACTAACCCAGGCTAAAGGTGGAATTGATTTAATAATAAGTGTTCTTATTGTTTTTACTTATATTTACATAGATACAGATATTACTAGTACTAAACCATTATCTATTATAATAGCTGGCTGTGTAAGCAATTATGTCATATATATCACATCAAATTTTCAACTGAAAGACACATTTCTTTTATCTTCAGTGTTCACCTGAAGAACATGTTAATCTTAAAAGCAGTCTATTATATTGACAATTTTTGCTTTAAAGGAAAGGAAAAAAAGGTCAGAAACTTGTAAAAATTGTGTGTGATATTGGTTCTTATTCTTCAAAATTTGTTGGAAATTATTATTATATATTATAATAATAATATTATA